>ML357395.1:27613-75379 GCA_005239505.1 Nicotiana paniculata | reverse complement strand
CAGTACAGGGGGAAAGCTCCCGAAATCTCATCTGTAGTCCCAATTTAAATATGCAATGCAGTATAGGCGGAAAGCTCCCGGATCTCCGTCCGTAGTCCCAATTTAAAAATGCAATTCAGTATAGGGGGAAATCTCCTGGATCTTCGTCCGTAGTCCCAATTTAAATATGCAATGCAGTATAGGGGGAAGGATCCCGGATCTCCGTCTATAGTCCCAATTTAAATATGCAATGCAGTACAGGGGAAAAGCTCCCGGATCTCCATCTGTAGTCCCAATTTAAATATGCAATGCAACCACTGGGGAAAACAACCAGAATGCGACAGAAACAACATACATTGCCACAACAGGTGCAAAAGCAAACAAGACCGAATGCAAAGTGCGATGAGCAAATCAATACAAAAACTTAAATCACAAAAATGGTAAAAACTCACTCATAAGAAGTAGCCACTGAAAGGAATGCCAAGCACAAAGAGAAGCATCATAACGAGGGGAAAACAAGGCAAATATAACAACGATTCTATATATTCAAGTTCGCAACCAAGAAACCAAATCATCCCGGCAAGGGAATCAACTATAACGAATCTCACTTAGACAATTAGCTTCATCGAATAAACTCAGCTTAAACAAATGCTCAGTAAATAGGCAGCATCAAAGAAATAACATAAACATGGGCGGTCATCAATTAAACCTAAGTAGTACTTAAGGGAAAATCATTTAATTCAATATGTACGACTCACAGGCATGGTTGACACCAACATATAGATAATCCAATTACTTGTTAGACAATTATAGGGCGAGATTATACTAGTTTTAGTCACATAGGCAGTGTATGAAGGAAGATATAGTATAACGGTAGGAAAGGCAAAGTCTTCATTTAAGTCAATTAAGATCAAATAATAAACAAGGAATGCTAGACAAGTACTTCTAATTTGAGCAAGAAGAGATTAAACTAGAAATCAGGAATTCAGATATAACAATTTCAATTCATACACGGGGAACATAAGGACCTAAAATCCCTAAATGGCAATCTATTTGAAAATAAGTCCGCGTACGCACTCGTCACCTCGCGTACGCGGAATACAACAACATAGAAGACTCAATCCTAAGGGGTAGTTCCCCCAAACAAGGTTAGGCAAGATACTTACCTCAAAGACGACAAGCCGGTACTCAAAAATAGACTTCTCGGGCGGGAAGGCCTCCGGACGGCTCAAAATCAAACTAAACAACTTTAAAATACATATAAAGTGTATAAGGAACTATTCCGAATAATGAAGTTTCAATCTTTACAATATTATAAAAATTGACTCCCGGGCCCGCACCTCGGAACCTGGCCAATTTTACGAATTCTGATTACCCATTTCGATACGAGTTCACCCATACTAAATTTATCCAATTCCGATAACATTTGGTCTTTCAAATCATAATTTTACATTTTAGAAGTTTCTTTCAAAATCCACAATCCTCTCAACCCAAAACACAAATTAAATGATAAAAACAAGAACTAATTCATGAAATATAATTAATTATAGTGGAAGAACACTTACCCATTCGATTTGTGTGAAAAATCCTCAAAGAATCGCCCAAAGCCGAGTTCTAGAAGTCAAAATATGTTTAAAATGGTGAAACCCCGATTTTGCAAACTTACATTCTGCCCAGGTGCTTTGTAAATCGCGATTGCGGGAATCGAGGCGCAATCGCGGAGAATCTTATGTGATCACGTATAAGGGGCAGGCTGGCTTCTGCAATCGCAGATAGAGTCATGCGAACGCAGAGAGTAACGGGTGACAGTGCCTAAGGCCTAGTCTCTACTACGCGAACACGGTAAAGCGGATCCGATCGCGATGTGGAACATTATGGAGTCACGCGATCGCGAGGGCCTTTATGCGAACGCGGTGAAGAAATTTTAGGCGACTAGTAGAGACACATCGCGATCGCAAAAGAATCACTGCGATAGCGATCAAGGAATATGGGCGGGGCAAACAGGACACTACGCGATCGCGACTTGGGCTACGCGATCGCGAAAGAGGGCAACAGACACCAGAAACAACATTTCAAAAATGGAAGAAAATGGCCCGAAACCCATCCGAAATGAACCCGAGGCCCCAGGGACTCAAAACCAAATATACACACAACCTCAAAAATATCCTACGGACTTATTCGAGTAATCAAAACACCAAAATAACATCATTAGCATTAGATTAAACCTCCAAATCCATAAAAATTCTCAAAACTTCTTAAACTTCAATTTTTGCATTTTTGACCCGAATCACGTCAAACCAAGTCCGTTTATTACCAAACTTCACAGATAGCACATATAAATCATATCGAACCTGTACCAGGCTCCAGAACCAAGATACGAGCCCGATACCACATGTTTCACATCAAATTTCATTTTCAAAGACCTTTATATTTTTCAGAAAATAATTTTCTTTAAAAATTCATTTCTCGGATTTGGGACCTCGGAATTCGATTCCGGGAATACGCCCAAGTCCCATATTTTCCTACGGACCCTCCGAGACCGTCAAATCACGGATTCGGGTCCGTTTACCGAAAATGTTGATCAAAGTCAACTTTATTCAAATTTCAACACTAAAATATCATTTTTATAAGTTTTTTTCACATAACAGCTTCCCGACTACACGCTCGGGCTGCACATGCAAATTGAGGTGAGATAGAAGCAGGTTTTTACGACCTCAGATAATAGAATTAGCTAGAAATATACGGGATGACCCTTTTGGGTCATCACACCTTGAGACTTGAGAGATTGTTGACTGAGGTGGACCTGGGAGCTGGGTTATGAGTATTATTGTGTATCATATTACATGGCGCAGCAAGCCATATTGGATTTATTATTATTATTATTATTATTATCATCATCATTATTATTATTATTATTATTATTATTATTATTATTATTATTATTATTATTATTATTATTATCATCATCATTATCATCATCATCATCATCATCATTATTATTATTATTATTATTATTATTATTATTATTATTATTATTATTATTATTGTTATTATTATTATTATTGTTATTATTATGTGGATCAGGTTGCATGCCGCAGCAGGACTTATAGGCTTTGATTAGCACTTGGGCAGGATCCTTCCGTCTGGAGTCTGACATACTAGTAATGAGCGCATGTACGATGATATATACACGTGCTATGGTGAGGGGCTGTCACAACTCGAATTCCCCTCCTTTGGGTATCGTGACGGAACCTAATCTTAAGGACTAGGTAAGCCTAATATTCTTGGAATAGCAACAATAATAAATAAGATCTAATATTTTTCTGAAATAAAGAATTTTTCTTATACACTGAGCATATTCCCAAAACCCGATAGTATAAGTCATAAGCTTTATAGAGTTTACTTCAACTTCTACATACAATTTTTTGGAAGTAAGTAAAAACAATGTGAATACATAATAGGAAGGTGACTCCGAAGCCTGCAAACGCGACGACGGGTTTACCTTGAACCTCCTTAGCAAGAATCCGCATAACTACTAACGATCAATACATGGACCTGCACAAAAATGTGCAGAAGTATAGAATGAGCACACCACAGCGGTGCCCAGTAAGTATCAAGACTAACCTCAATGAAGTAGTGACGAGGACTAGTCAAGACACCTACTGGTCTAATAAACTGAACAAGTATAAGTAAAGGAAACAAAGGAATATAACCTCTATCTATTATCTACACAATATGACTAACAACAGAACGACTACAATAAGGAAGGAAAAACAGTAAACAGCAACATGTCACCAAAATAATACACCTAAGGATGGACGGGAACACAACCCAAATCCGGAAATCACAACCCAATAAGGGCAAGTAGTAACTCAGTATTGCATTAGTCTCCACATAAGGCGTTAGCCACAAATCCCAATAAGATGGTCAAAATCTTCGAGTGTAAACTTTCACCCGCAAGTTTTTATATCGAAAGCTTCAAGGCAATATCCTTTTTAATGGAAAATTCTTTTGACATATATTTTTCCAAGAGATGTCTCTCAAACATAGTTTTCTTCAAGATAAAGGCTTTTCAAATATACTTTTCCAAAGAAGATGTCCTTCAAACATAGTTTTATTCAACATAAACGCTTTTCAAATGTACATTTTCAAAGGAACGTCCTTCAAACATAGTTTTATTCAAGATAAATGTTTTTCAAATATACTTTTCCAAAGGAATGTCCTTCAAGCATAGTTTTATTCAAGATAAATGTTTTTCAAATATACTTTTCCAAAGAAGATGTCCTTCAAACATAGTTTTATTCAAGATAAATGTTTTTCAAATATACTTTTCCAAAGGAATGTCCTTCAAGCATAGTTTTATTCAAGATAAATTTTTTCAAATATACTTTTCTAAATAATTGTCTTTTAAACATAGTTTCTTTGGTAAAATCTACCGGGATCCCGTCCCGTAGTTCCGAATTGATCACACAATATAGAGGATCTCCCTGAATACGTCTGTAGTACTAATTTAAATATGCAGTACTGGGGGATCTCCCGGAATACGTCCGTAGTCCCGAAGTAAATATGCAGTATATGAGGATCTCCCGGAATACGTCTGTAGTCCTAATTTAAATATGCAGTACAGGGGGATCTCCCGGAATACGTCCGTAGTCCCGAAGTAAATATGCAGTATATGAGGATCTCCCGGAATACGTCTGTAGTCCTAATTTAAATATGCAGTACAGGGGGATCTCCCGGAATACGTCCGTAGTCCCAATTTAAATATGCAGTTACGGGGATCTCCCGGAATTTGTCCGTCCCAATTTAAATATGCAGCACAGGGGGATCTCCCGGAATACGTCCGTAGTCCCAATTTAAATATGCAGTGCAACAAACAAAGAAAACAATTATAGCACGACAGGAAACTCGTACATCACCACATCAAATAAAAAGCAACCATGACAATAATACAAGGTACGGCGAATAAATCAATACAAGAACTTCAATTCACAAAGAAACAGTAGAACATCGTTCACAAGGAATAATCACGGTAAAGAAATACTAAGTGTAAAGAGAACATCTTGACCAGGGAAACACAAGACAAAGCAACAATCCACAAAATTCAAGTCCACACTAAGAAGCCAACAAAAGTTAAATAATTACAAGTAAGGACAAGTCGACTAAGAAATAAGTTATCTAAACCCCTTATGAGGTTGAGAAATTAAGAGAGATTTTCAACAATTCAATTAATTATAGGCAGTTTATGAAAATATAGCATGAAGATAGAAGAGGTAAAAACTTTGGTTAAGTCAAAATCAGGGTCAAGTAGGAGGTAAGGGTGAATCCTAAAGAAATTAGTTCTAATTAAAGCATATAGGGGTGAAAGTAGAAATTTAGAACTCAAGCGTATCAAGAACAACATCGTACAAGGTGAATATAAAGACCTAAGAACCCTAAAAGGTCAACCTTCTACAAATAAGTCGAACATACACTTGTCACCTCGCGTACTCGGACTACAATCAATATAGAAGACTCAAATCCTAAGGGGTAATTCTCCCACACAAGGTTAGACAAGATACTTACCTCAAAGACTATAACCCGGTATTCTAAAATGGACTTCTCGGGTGAAAAGGCCTCGGACAACTCAAAACCAACTAGAACAACTTCAAAACGCACATAAAACTTATAAGGAACTACTCTGGACAATAAAGCTTCAATATTTATCAAATTATAGAAATCGGTCCAAAAGTCGACCCCCGAGCCCGCACCTCGGAACCCGATAAATTTTACAAAAATCCGAATACACATTCCAATATTAGTTCAACCATACAAAAATTACCAAATTCCGATACCATTTCGTCTTTCAAATCATGATTTTTCATTTTAGAAATTTTCTTCAAAAACCAACATTTTCCCCAACCAAAAACACAATATAAATGATAAAAACAAAGACTAAATCATGGAATATATTTAATTCTACATCAAGAACACTTACCCAATCGGATTGCTTGAAAACCCTACCAAGAATCGCTCAAAGCTAAGCTCTACAAGTCAAAGCACCTGCGATGAAAATAGCCGCTTTTGCGCAACCGCAGGTGCGCACGACCAACCGCACCTGCGCTCCATTCCCGCTCCTTCTCACGAATCCGCTCCTGCTAAGCCGCACGTGCGTTCCCTTTATCAGCATTTGTGGAGACTGCCCAGGCCATCCTTGCCCGCACTTGCGCCCAAGGTCCACAGGTTCAATTACACCAGAACTCAGCTTTTCCCCAAAACCATGGAATTCATTCGCGACTCGTCCAAAATATACATGGGGACCTCGGGACCCTGTCCAAGCATACCAACAAGTTTCATACTCTAAAACAGACCCGCTCAAGGTCTAAAAACATGACGAAGCCATGAATCGCACCATGAATCGAGCTTATGAACTCCCAATTCTTTAAACTTATAAACTCTTGCCGAAATATATCAATTCAACCCGGAATGACGCCAAATTTTGTAGACAAGTCCTAATTCACATAACGGAGCTGCTCCAACTCTCGGAATCGCATTACGACTCTGATATCCCAAAATTCAATTATGGTCAAACCACTCCAATTTTCAAACTTCAAATGTTCTAACTTTCGCCGAATTGCCTCAAATTACTCCACGGAGGTCCAAGTCAAAATCCAGATGCATGCCTAAGCTCAAAATCACCATACAAAGCTGTTGACATTATCCAAAACTTATTCCGGAGCCGTTTACATAAAGATTCAAATTTCGGCCAAATTCCACCGCTTAAGCTTCCAAAACTAAAATCCTTCTTCCAATTCGACTCCGAATCATCCGGTAACGGAATCCAACCATGCACGCATGTTGATATACACAATGTGAAGCTGTTCAAGACCTTACACCACCAAACAGAGATTAAGTTCTCAAAATAACCGGTCGGGTAGTTACATTCTCCCCCTCTTAAAATAAACATTCATCCTCGAACGTGCCAAGATTTGCCTTGAAGTCTTCAATTCACTGAATGCACACCTCCAAAATACACCCCCGGATGATCACACATCACCCCAATCTACATAAGCCTGAAGACAACATATCAACTACGATTTAGCCTTTCTACCAACACTGATAAGCCTCAGACCCCAAATTCTCACCGTCTCTTCATTTCCAAAAGACCTGATGTAACGACCCGGCCGGTCTTTCTGTGAGATTAACCCTGTTTCCCCTATTTCTGCTTTATCATATATTTCTTAGCCTATTTATGTTGTGTTGGGTCAGTTGGTTTGGGTTCTGAGTGGTCATGGTAAGAATTGAGGCACTTAGTCTCTCAAAGTAGCCAAATAGTTCAATGGTCTGTCTCGTCTAGTTGGTCTCCTTCTTGGCATCAAGAGTCGTCAGTACTGAAAAGGACCTGGCATTACCTTCGGGAAATCTAGGAGGACAGCTCGCCGAGCCTATGGTGGACGTCGGTTGGGTTGTCTACGATTATGACCATTCAAAGGCATTTTTCAAAAGTCAACTAAGAGTTGACTTATTGGTAAAAAAACATCAGAATGCGGTTTTTATGGATCGGATAGCTTCGTTGGGTGATTTGGGACTTAGGAGTATGTTCGGAATGAAGTTTTGATGTCCGGTGTAGAATTAGGCTTGAATTGGTGAAAGTTGGTTTTTGGCGATTTCCGGTCGGCAGTGGAAAATAGGCTATCGGGGTCGGAATGGAATTCCAGAAGTTGGAAGAGGTCCGTAATATCATTTTGGATATGTGTGCAAATTTTCAGGTAAATCAGATATGCGTTGGTTGGTTTCGGCATCATTGGCATAATTTGGAAGTTTCAAAGTTCATAGGTTTGAATTTGATGTAATTTTGGTATTTTGTGTTGTTTTTAGTGTTTTGAAGGATATAATAAGTTTGAATGATGATATGGGGTGTGTTGGTATGTTTGGTTTAGGTCCCGAGGGCCTCAGGTTTGTTTTGACAGGTTAACGGATCAAGTTTGGATGTTGGAAGTTGCAAATTCTGTTGGTGTTCTGTTCTGGTGTCCTTCTATGCGATCGCGTGGGTAAGAATGCGATCACATAGGATTGTTGGGGGAAGCATGGGTTTTATGCAGTTAGATCGTGTGGGTGGAGGCCGCGATCGCGTAGAGTGGATTCTGTGTGCAGTGCGATAGCGTAGGTAAGGTTCGCGGTCGCATAGGGTGTTCTGAGGCGCGTGAGGGGTTGGGTGTTTGAGCTATGCGAACGCGTGTGTTTTTATGCGAATGCATTGAGAGGTCTGGTCTGTGCATTGCGAACACATCGCTAGGAAAGCGATCGCACTGAGGAAAATAAATGGATGGGCAAAATATTTTAAAGGTCATTTGTGCGAGATTAGCTCATTTCTTTCCTCCATTTGTGAACGAGTTGAGAGCTATTTGAGAGGGATTTGAAGGGGAAATCAAGAGAACCACTTGGAGGTAAGGTTTTCAACTTCATAGCTCATTTATATGTCATTTTTTAAGTAATTAAACCGGAAAATTTTTTGGAATTAAACCCAAATTTGGGGAAGAAGGTGCACGGAAATTGGGATTTTCTTTTGAGGATTTGAGTGGGCAATTGTGGTTCGATTTTAGTGTTCTTGGTATGTATAAAATCGTGGGAGGACGAGGATTCTTTTGATGTAAATTTTATATAATTCTGAGACGTAGGCCTGGGGCTCGAGTTTGGCCGAATTTCAATATTTTTGTATAAATTGATAGTTTTCGATTGGGTTGTGTTCCTTTAGCATATATTGATGATGTTAAACTGGTTTTGGTTAGATTCGGAGCAATCGGAAGCCAATTTGAGGGTCAAGAGCATCACATATTAGTGTTGTGGCCCGGTGGAGGTAAGTAATGGTTGTAAATCTTGTCTTGAGAGTATGAAACCCCGGACTTCATATTTCTCAATGTTTTTAGAATGGTGTACATGTCGGATGACGAGTATGTGGCGCGCACTGATTTTTGTATTGGATTTGGTCCTCTCTGTGGCAACTATTGAGTTGCATATTTTACTCTATCATATGTTAAACTGTGTTCTAAAGACTATTGCTATATTTGGGCTATAAGCCATATTTGGGGCCTCGTGCCGACTTGTTTAGACCCCTTGGGGTTTTTTTTACTGCTATTTCCTCACTGTTTATTGATGATTTACACTCAGTCACATTGTGCTTCCTATTTTCGAAACTCAGCCTGGTTTACACTATTTTAAGATATAAAATGATGTTTTGGGTCGAGTACCCCGTTTTTACTGATATGCCCAAGGGGATTTTCTGACTGAGTAAGGCCGAAGGCCTGATTGTGAGGATATGATACGCCACGAGGTGGCTTGATATTAGCGCTTGGGCTGAAGGAGCCCCTCCGGAGTCTGTACACACCCCCAGTGAGTGCAGGTACCTACTAAGTGCTGAGTGCTGAGTGCTGAGTGCCGAGTGCCGAGTAATGAGTGATTGGGAGGCATGAGTGAAAGTGAGGTTTCCCCAGGGGCTGATACTGAGTGGTTGTGAGGTGCTGAGTGATGTTCTGCCCGAGGGGTGATTTATGATTCATGTTTTTGTCCGAGGGGCTACTTATGATTTATTTCATTTTTACACTAAATTTTCGGTTTGAAATTGTTGAAAACACATTTTTTTTTCAAAGGATCTTTTCGAAATTGGTTTTGAAGCATGATAATTTCACATATCTACGTATACACTGTTGGAAAGAAAGGTTGTGCATATTGTGAATTGATGATATTGATTTTTATGTGTTCTTGCCGCTTAGACTTGATTTATTTTCATTACTACTGAGTTGGCATACTCACATTACTCCATGCACCCCTGTGTGCAGATTCAGGTGCAGATACCGAGCATTAGCTATCTATTTCGTGCGGAGCCAGAGTTCGGGATATAGAGGTAGCTGTCAGCGTCTGCAACATCTCTGTTTTCCCTTCTTTTGTTGTATCTAGCTATTTTTTCGGAGGTTTTGTATTATAATAGTATACCTTTTGGCATATTTTTCTTAGATGCTCATGACATGTTGACTCCGGGGTTTGGGGGTTGGTTGGACTGTTTAACTATTTATTTTGCCTAATGGATTTGGTAAATTCTATATACTTTATGAAATGCTTGCAATTGGTTGGGATTTTGGAAAGAAACTGTAAATATGTGATTATTGGCTAGCCTAGTTCCACGATAGGCACCATCACGGCCGGTTTAGGATTTGGGGTCGTGACACCCGATTCTAAATCCATATCCGGTATCAGTCTCAACCAGCAACATCAACTTATGCCTACACCCTCAAGGTACGACCACACAACCTACCACACCACACATAGGCCCTTAATAACACTTCTAGTCACAATAGCTGCCCGAAATTACTCCAACCACAACTAACACCACCGGGCACACACCCCGCAAGCTAAAACTCAAGGAGGACAGAAGAAAATGATTGAATATGAAAAGAGGAACACATAAGGAAATTATCAAACAAGCCCGACAGGAACAACTCTCTATCAATGCTAACCCACAAAACAATATAACAAAGAAGGAATTTAAAGCACATGAACAAATCACAAGGATCCCATCCTGATATAATTTCCACCGCGGTACTCAGCCCGGTTAAAACATATCGAATCACAAGGGATCACGAGGGTCTCGCCCTCAACTCTAAATCACAAATAGGATATATATTCCACCAACTGAAACTTTTCACTAGATCACTTCCTTCAACAAAATTACAACACGTGGTGGCTCCCACACCAGTGGAGCATAAGAATCACAACTCGTAACCACTATACTCAGGAATCACATCCAGCCTACCATACTAGACAACATGAATTTACTACTAGTCTCATATCTCTCAATAATGAATAGAAGAAACGATAGAGACATGCTACCACTCACAGAATCTCCCAACAGGAGCAAACACGAAAATAGAGTGCAAAGCATGAACTCACTCACGAATGAAGTGAAAAATAAGGGAACTCGTCCCGACTAGCAGAACCATAATGAAATACGAATGGTGCCCCTCTGAAACAAATCAAAACATACATGTACGATAACATCTGGCACAACGGCCTCCAGCCTACTATACAGAACACATAAACGGGTCGGGCCTCCCCTTCTCGGGCACCCTCTACTCACCTGAATGCCCTGCTCTGACACACCTGCATGAATCCTAGGACAATATCTCATCCTGTGACTGGTATATCCATACTCAAAATAACCTTTCTGCTGGCTTGGCTATGGAAACTGTGCAACACGAGTACTCTAGGACCCATGCGTACCTGAAACCCCATACGAAACCGGTAATGCAAACTGAACTGGCTGACCCACAAGAACTTTACCGTGACGCACCCTACCTCCAAAATAAGGACCGGAAGATCTCTCCGTTCTACGAGGCATCCTCACCTCCCTGGACTCTCTCTCTTGATCTCGTATGTCCTCTCGCTCTCGGTCCCACATTCCCTCTAACCGGCGAGCGATCCCTACCATCTGCTGAATGAAACATACGACTCCAACTCTCGAGCCATGCTGAACCAAATATCATGCTTGAGCCCTTCAATGAATCTACGGACTCGCCCTCTAACCGTAGCGACTAAAGTAGGTGCATGCCTGGCTAAATCACTGAATCTGATGGCATACTCTAATACTGACGTAGTGCCCTGACGCAACTGCTCAAACACCGCGCGCCATGCATCCCGAAGGGACTGGGGTACAAACTCTCTCAAGAACATCTCTGAAAACTGACTCCACGTAAGTGAAGCTGACTTGGTCGGGCTACCCAATTCACATGCCCGCCACCACTGATAAGTTTCTCCCTGAAGCTGGAACGTAGTAAAAGCAACCCCACTCGTCTCAACAATATCCAAAGTGCGGGGGATGTTATGGAAATCTTCTAGAAAATCCTGTGCACTCTCTGAATCCAATCCGTTGAATGTAAGAGGGTTATATCTCTTGAACCTTGCAAATCTAAGCTGCTCTCCCATAGATGCTGCTGCTCTGACCATGAGCTGAACTGGAACCACAGGCTATGTCACCATGACACCTGGAACCTGACCAACGTGAACTCGCTGCTCTGAAGTGTGGATGGTGGGAGTCTGGGATCCTCCCCCGGTCGGTGAAGAAACTGGTGCAACCTGAAATAACCCCACCTGAGCAATTGTACCAAACATGCTCAGGAACTGTGCTAAAGTCTTCTGAAGTCCGGGGGTAACAAAAGGCGCCTCTAGTACCTGCCTCCCAACTGGAACTGGTGGTGGCTCCTCAACGGTTGCTCTGGTAGGCGTCCTAACTGCGGCACGTGCTCCTCGTCGACCTCTGCCCCTAGCAACATCTCTCTCGGGGGTAACATCATCAGGAACCGCGGCTCGTGTACTCACCATCTGTGAGAGACTGGAACGATAGATTTCGCACTTCAAGATCAATGAACTCGCACGATAGGAATGAAGGAAATGGAATTGTCTAATAGTTCGCTAGCCTCTCGAAGATAAGTACAGACGTCTCCGTACCGATCTGCAAGACTCTATTAAACTCGCTTAGGACTCGTAGCACATATGAACCTAGGGCTCTGATACCAACTTGTCACGACCCGAATTTCCCTCCGTTGGGTATCGTGATGGCACCTAGTTTTAAGGACTAGGTAAGCCTAATATTCTTGGAGTAGCAACAATAATAAATAAGATCTAATATTTTTCTGAAATAAAGAATTCTTTTTATACAATGAGCATATTCCCAAAACCCGATAGTACACGTTATAAGCTTTATAGAGTTTACTACAACTACTAAATACAATTGTTTGGAAGTAAGTAAAAACAGTGTGAAACAGAATAGGAAGGTGACTCCGAAGCTTGCGAATGCAACGACAGGTTTACCTTGAGTCTCCTCAGCAAGAATCCACGCAACTACTAACGATCAATACCTGGATCTGTACAAAAATGTGCAGAAGTGTAGAATAAGCACACCACAGCGGTGCCCCGTAAGTATCAAGACTAACCTCAGTGAAGTACTGACGAGGACTAGTCAGGACATCCACTGGTCTAATAAACTGAACAGGTATAAGTACAGGAAACAACGGAATATAACCTCTACCTATTATCTACACAATATGACTAACAACAGAACGACTACAATAAGGAAGTAAAACAGTAAACAACAACGGGTCACCAAAATAATACACCGAAGGATGGACAGGAATACAGCCCAAATCCAGAAATCACAACCTAATAAGGGCAAGTAGTAACTCAGCACTGCATTAGTCTCCACATCAGGCCTTAGCTACAAATCCCAATAAAATGGTCAAAATCTTCGAGTGTAAAAATCCACCCGCAAGTTTTAATATCAAAAGCTTCAAGGCAATATCATTTTTAATGGAAAATTCTTTTGAAATATATTTTCCTAAGAGATGTCTCTCAAACATAGTTTTCTTCAAGATAAAGGCTTTTCAAATATACTTTTCCAAAGAAGATGTCCTTCAAACATAGTTTTATTCAATATAAATGTTTTTCAAATATACTTTTCTAAATAATTGTCTTTTAAACATAGTTTCTTTGATAAAATCTACTAGGATCCCGTTCCGTAGTTCCGAATTTATCACACAATATAGAGTATCTCCCTGAATACGTCCGTAGTCCCAAAATAATATGCAGTACTGGGGGATCTCCCGGAATACGTCCGTAGTCCCAAAGTAAATATGCAGTACATGGGGATCTCCCGGAATACGTCCTTAGTCCCAATTTAAATATGCAGTACAGGGAGATCTCCCGGAATACATCCGTAGTCCCAATTTAAATATGCAATACAAGGGAAACTCTCGGAATACGTCTGTAGTCCCAATTTAAATATGCAGTGCAACAAACAAAGACAACAATTATAGCACGACATAAAACTCGTACATCACCACATCAAATACAAACAACCATGACAATAATACAAGGTACGGAGAATAAATCAGCACAAGAACTTCATTCACAAAGAAACAGTAGAACATCGTTCACAAGGAATAATCACGGTAAAGAAATACTAAGTGTAACAAGAACAACTTTGACGTGGGAAACACAAGACAAAGCAACAAATCCACAAAATTCAAGTCCACACTCAGAAGCCAACACAAGTCAAATAATCCAAGTAAGGACAAGTCGACTAAGAAATAAGTTATCTAAACCCCTTATGAGGTTGAGCAATTATGAGAGATTTTCAACAATTCAATTAATTTATAGGCAGTTTATGAAAATATAGCATGAAGATAGAAGAGGTAAAAACTTCGGTTAAGCCAAAATCAGGGTCAAGTAGGCGGTAAGGGTGAATCCTAAAGCAATTAGTTCTAATCAAAGCATGTAGGGGTGAAACTAGCAATTTAGAACTCAAGCATATCAAGAACAACATCATACAAGGTGAATACAAAGACCTAAGAACCCTAAAAGGTCAACCTTCTACAAATAAGTCTGAGCACACACTCTTCACCTTGCGTACACGGACTACAATCAACATAGAAGACTCAAATCCTATGGGGTAATTCCCCACACAAGGTTAGGCAAGATACTTATCTCAAAGATGACAACCCGGTAATCTAAAATGGACTTCTCGGGTTGAAAAGGCCTCCGGACAGCTCAAAACCAACAAGAACAACTTCAAAACACACACAAAACTTATAAGGAACTAATATGGACAATAAAGCTTCAATCTTAATCAAATTCTAGAAATCGGTTCAAAAGTCGACCCCCAGGCCCGCACCTCGGAACCCAACAAATTTTATAAAAATCCGAATACCCATTCCAATATGACTTCAACCATACAAAAATTACCAAATTCCGATACCATATCGTCCCTCAAATCATGATTTTTCATTTTTGAATTTTTTTTCAAAAACTAACATTTTCCCCAACCAAAAACACAATTTTAATGATAAAAACAAAGACTAAATCATGGAATATATTTAATTCTAGATGAAGAACACTTACCCAATCGGATTGCTTGAAAAATCCACCAAGAATCACTCAAAATCGAGCTCTACAAGTCAAAAAATGGAGAAAATGGAAAAATGGTCGAATATAAACTCTCTACCCAGGCATGATCACACATGCGATGAAAATAGCCGCTTCTGTGCAACCGCAAGTGCGCAAGACAAACCGTACCTACGCTCTATTCCTTCTCTTTCTCACAACTCCGCTCCTGCGAAGCCGCACGTGCGTTCCATTTATCTGCATCTGCGGAGACTGCCCAGGCCAGCCTTACCCGCACCTGCGCCCAAGGTTCGCAGGTGCGATTACAACAGAACTCAACTTTTCCCCAAAACCATGGAATTCATCCGCGACTCGTCTGAAACACACCTGGGTCCCTCGGGATCCCTTCCAAGCATACCAATAAGTTCATACTCTAACACGGACCCGCTCGAGGTCTCAAATCACATCAAAACACGCCAAAGCCATGAATCGCACCATGAATCAAGTTTATGAATTCCTAATTCTTTAAACATCTAAACTCGTGCCGAAATCTATCAATTCAACCCGGAATGACGCCAAATTTTGCAGACAAGTCCCAATTTACATAACTTACACCACCGAACGAAGCTTAAATTCTCAAAACAAGCGGCCGGGTCGTTACAGGGGCAATGATGCCAGGCACCGGTACAATGCCGAGTGATTGTGTGTGTGTGATGAGTAGGCATTTGAGACAGGCAAATTGAGTACTCTGAGAGTGTGAGTACTTGAAAAATACCACCGTGAAATCATACATTTGACATGCATATTTGACATGTAGGCATAGAGATGTATCATTTCTCATGCTAGTTGTACTTGGCATGTTCATATCAGTGTTGGGCTTTAATTATTGAACTTGAAAGCATGTCTAAATTTCAGTATCATGAACGAGCTGATTATGAAAATTCCTCCGAGTTAAGTATTGTTATTGTCATTATTATACCTGTGTTATCATTATATTGGACCTGACTGTCTTTGTATGAGCTCGTCTGTCACGACCCGGAATTTCCACTGTCGAAATCGTGATGGCGCCTAACATTCCATTTGCTAGGAAAGACAACTTTATAGGATTTTAATGCCAACTTTAACTAATTCCAGTAACAAGATCAATTAAGCACAACTGAAACTAAAACAGAGTTGCGGAATAGCATAAACCCCATAATATTTGGTACATTTAGGACTAGAGTCACAACTCACCAGCTACTATGATTTACTACAAACAAAGTTTGAAAAGGAAATACACTGTTCTGAATAAATAAAATAGTAAATGATAAAACTAGGAAGGGACTCCAGGGTCTGCGGACGCTAGCAGATCTACCTTGGGTCTCCTGACAGTAAATCCGGTTGCGAACCTCTCGATCAGCTAGGGCCAGTACCAAATCTATGAAGTGCAGAGTGTAGTAAGAGTACAACCGACCCCACGTACTCGTAAATGTCGAGCCTAACATCGACGAAGTAGTGACGAGGCTAAGATAAGACACCCACATTTTAAACTTGTGCAGATAACAGTATATCTACAAGAAAAACAACAGTAATGGCTAAGACATGTACTACTGGGAGGGGAACAAGCTAATGGGGGAACAAGATATAAGAGCTACTGCATATATGATAACCAGAACAATCGATATGCCTTTAATAAGTAAAATCAATTAAACACAATAAAAGAATTTGCACGGCATCACCCTTCGTGCTTTTATTCTCAACCTCACAATGAGGCAAGATATTGCACGACATCACCCTTCGTGCTTTTAATCTCAACCTCACAATATAAATCAATGATATGGCACGACATCACCCTTCGTGCATTACATTCTCAATATGTCACGGCATCATCCTTCGTACATTAACACTCACAATAGGGCACTGCATCACCCTTCATGCATTAGCACTCTTCTTCACCACAAACAATGAACAATATAGAGCAGGGAGATAGAATTCAACAATAACAAGCTTTACCTCGACAATGGTTCTACAATGCTAATCTCAACTTTAGATTCAATTCTCAATCATCACCAAAAGTTTATAAACACAATAAGACTATCAATTTATCAAGTCACTAGTCTAAACATAGATAATGGCTCAAAATAAGTAATAAACTACATGGAACAAGCTCACCCGCATGCTATAACCCGACAAACAATGCATAAGTACTCGTCACATCACCCTTCATGCATTAACACTCAATATGGAACGGCATCACCCTTCGTGCATTCACATTCATAATATGGCACGGTATCACCCATCGTGCATTAACACTCTTCTTCACTACAAATAATGAACAATATAGAGCAAGGAGATAGAATTCAACAATAACAAGCTTTACCTCGGCAATGGTTCAATGCTAATTTCAACTTTAGATTCAATTCTCAATCTTCTCCAAAAGTTTGTAAACACAATAAGACTATCAATTTAGCAAGTCACTAGTCTAGGCATGGATAACAACTCAAAATAAGTAATAAATTACATGGAACAAGCCCACCCGCATGCTATAATCTGACAAACAATGTATAAGTACACATCACATCACATATACGTTGTAACCAACATCAAACAAGTAGAAATTAGGCAAAACATTTCCTACTTCCTCGAGTCAAGGTTAACCACGACACTTACCTCTCTCCAAAAGGTCCACTCAAAGCTCAATCACAGCTTTGCCTTCCAAAAAAGCCTCCAAGTCAATAGAATCTAGAAATTTACCAACCAAACAATTCAAATTAAGCCTTAGGAACTACCCACGATTGCAAAGAATTCAATTTAGGCCATTTTTAAAAAGGTCAACAAAAGTCAACCCCCGGTCTCGCTTGGTCCAATCCTGAAGTTCGGACCAAAACCCGATTACCCATTCACCCCCGAGCCCGGTTATATAATTTATTTTGGAATCAGACCTTAATTTGAGGTCTAAATCCCCAATTTACCAAATCCTTAATTTCTATCCCAAAACCCCCAATTCTACCATAAAAACACTAGATTTTAGGTTAAAGACTTGTGAAATGTAATGAAAAATTGAAAGGATATACGTTAGGATCACTTACCAATGATTTGGGGAAGAAGGAGCCTTGGAAAAATCGCCCCCAAGGTTTAGGTTTTGAAAATTTGAAGAATGAACAAAAAATCCCGTCTAAGTCATATATTGTTCAGCTGTAGATGTCGCATTTGCGACCTGGGCTTCGCAAATGCGAGAAACACATCGCATTTGCGAGGACTCTTACAGCTCTGCAATCATCGCATTTGCGATGAAAAGTACACAAATACGAACACTGACTTGATAGCAAATGCGACCCAATGATCGCAAATGCGAAGAATCCCCCTCCCCAGCTCCCATCTCAAATGCGAACACTAGCCTTCCGCAAATGCAACCTCATGATTACAAATGCGAACTTACGCTGATCCAGGCACTCTTCGCAAATGCGAGCCTGTCAAAAGTTGGAAATGTTCGCAAATGCAAACACTGATCTCGCAAATGCGAGATCAGAGGCCAATTCCCAGAAATTGCAGACACCACCTGAGTTGTAAGTCCAAATTCACTCTGTAGCCTATCTGAAACTCACCGGAGCCCTCGGGGCTCTAAACCAATTATACACACAAGTCTAAAAATATCATACGAACTTGCTCGCATGATCAAATCGCCAAAATAACACCTAAACCTACGGATTGAACACAAAATCAAATGAAATTTTCAAGAAAACTTGGAAACTTCTATTTTCACAACCGGACGTCCGAATCAGGTCAAACCAACTCTGCTTCTCACCAAATTTGACAGACAAGTCATAAATGTACTATTGGACCTATACCGGACTTCAGAACCAAAATACGGACCCGGTATCCAAAAGTCAAACATCGGTCAAACATTTCAAGTTCATTAAGCCTTAAATTTTCATATTTCTATAAAATGCGATAACTCGGGCTAGAAACTTCCGAATTCAATTTCGGACATACTGCCAAGTCCCAAATTACGATACAAACCCAGCGGGACCGTCAAAATACGAATTCGAGTTCGTTTGTTCAAAACGTTGACCGAAGTCAACTCAAGTTGATTTTAAGGCAAAGTTTTATATTTTTCTCAGTTTTTAACTTAAAAGCTTTCCGAAAAAATGCTCGGACTGTGCACGAAATTCGAGGAAGGATAAACAAGATTTTTAAGGCTTTGGATCATAGAATTAGGTTCTAAAATATAAGATGACCTATTGGGTCATCACATCGTCACTGCTTTCAGCCCAAGGTTAGTTCTGTTACTTATTGAGTACATGGGGTCGGTTGTACTCATACTACAGTATGTACTTCGTGTGCATATCCAGGTGCATCTGAACGTGGTAACTGCTAGATCCGTGCTAGTACCTGCTTGGAGACTTCAAGGTAGCTGCTATGACGTTTGCCGACCTTGACTCTCTTTACTTTTATTTTCCTGCTATATTGTTCTACTACTCAGACAGTTGTACAAGAGATTTACTTTATGTTTGATACTTAGTAGAGCTCATGTACTCGTTGACACCAGTTTTTGGGGTGGTTGTAGCAGTATTTCAGTTGCTTTTATCTGATATTTACTATACTCCGCTTGTTGATTTTATTATTCTATGTTTATTCAAATGTTAAGTTATTATGTGACATTTGGCTTGCCTTGCAAGTAGTGTTAGGAGTTAGTCACAGTTCCGGTGGGAGTCGGATCGTGACACTAGTAGAACAACATGAGCACATTGTTACTTTTTACTATGCGCATTTAATAATTATGATATCCTAAATTATATTGAATCTATCTCCAAAATTGAAGAGGTTAAATTAGAAGAGTCTTCCTTTGTTTACTTTTTCAAATTTCAGTTAATATGTGTGGGAGAAACAAATCTTTTTGTAAACCCAAAAATCTTCTAATTATAACCTCACATTCTTCACTACAATTTTTTTTTTTGTGTAGAATTTCAAGATATTAATAATTCAGTCATATCATATTTGCAAGCGTACCTCACAAGAGAGAGATTGTTCATAATGATTAATGACCATTATAAAGTTGCTCTTATATTCTTGATGATTATGCATAAGCTTCCAGGGAGCAAATTCAACGATGTCATTCTACAATCTAGACGGTTGCTTCAAGTTATACCTAATTGCACTTTTTTATGTACTTGCTTATGTGTTTCAAATGCTTGTTAACATAAGGATGACTTAACATAAGGATGACTTACTATGTGTAGTGTAACATCTTAGCATCATCTATAATGGTCTCTCTCTCTTCTTTGTTTCCTATTGGTGTCGATCCCTATGTTGGGGCTCTGATTATTCGGTACCTACGCCACATAATACTCATTAAAAGAGAAAATGATCCCTACCATGATATTGTCCACCTCAATGGTCGAATAGAAGACTTCTAATTAATAAAGGATGAATCATGTCCATCTTACAATTACCACAATCCTCGGCGATATAATGATCTCTCTCACACATATTAAATACTAGAGCAAGCAACCCATAGGGGCGGATCCAATGATCCAATTCAATAGCTATGGGTTTTCGTGAACTCAATAATTTTTGTCTAGAGCCTGTATTTATATTAAAATATTTATTAAATATAAACGAATATTTAGCTTGAAACCCAGTCCGTTCATTCATTTAATATTGTATATTAACTCGAAATATTTATAGAAACCCATAAACCTAAAATCCTAGATCCGCCTCTACCAACCTATCTTTTGAGTTTTGACCAGCCTACAGATCTCCTGTACTAGATTAAAGTCAATAGTGAAGGGTAAAAGAGTAATCTAAAACTTCAAAAGGAACATCATAGAGTTACAAGTTTGAACTGCCTAGTTAAACATACATTCCCTACTCTCCTATTAACTATGCGGAAAGAAAGCAAGAAATACGTATGGGTCTAGGAGTATTTTACAAATTAGCATGTACGAAGGTGCGTTGTACGTTAACAATGGTACGTGATGATTTAAATACTTATTTATATGAAGGAACAATAAAATAATACAGACTCTCATTTTTCTAAAGAATTTGAACAATATAATATATTCTTAAATTGAATTAGTAATAAGACATTATAATACGTTTTCAAATTAATTAGTAATAGGAATTCTTAAGAAGTATATCCTGAAAGTAATAGGATTACATGACTAAAGATATTTACTTGTTCAATTTTATATGAATTAAACAGTCTGGAAGTAATTATACTAATATGATTCCTAGAGGTAATCATGTAGGATTCCTAACGTGTAGTATTATGTCCTAAAACTAATAGGATTATAAGGCTAATATCTAAAATTTCCGTTATGTCCAATTATTATGAGTTATTATGTTTAATATTATAAGGTTATTTTTGTAAACCGAAATTGTATTCATGCTTTTATAATATAAAAGAAGTATCTCAGAAGTTAAAATGCTCCTAATCGACACTTACAAGTATTATAGTTTATCATGATTTTGGAATTAATGATAGTACTTGACATAAATTACTCCCTAAACTATTAATTTTTCACTAAACGGTTCATTATATCCAATATATCTCTAGAACTTCGTTGGACACTTAGCCATAAGTGCTTCATCTCATATTATTCATTTTGCTTTGCTTATAAATTTAGCACCATTGCTCCGCTTTGATATATTTGTGATGTTTATTTAAGTTGTTTGAAAAGATATGTCAAATTTAAAGTGGGTGGCCTCATAATTAAATCGTTGTTGGTACACCACTTGCTATTATTGCTAACATTGTCATGCCTCTTGAAATGATATTTGCAAGTAATGCATGACATAGAAATATTATTTCGATTTCGTCGGAGGCATCTACAAAGAATAAT
Organism: Nicotiana paniculata; assembly: GCA_005239505.1. NCBI lineage: Eukaryota > Viridiplantae > Streptophyta > Magnoliopsida > Solanales > Solanaceae > Nicotiana > Nicotiana paniculata. The sequence continues at coordinate 53,669 of ML357395.1, read as the reverse complement.
CCTGTTATAATAGAGTCGACTATTTAAAATATAGTCTTGAAAGCTTGTTCTTGTTTAGGATTTAGCTTTGATTGTGTTCCCTCAGATACTTGTATAGCATTTTGATTCTTAACAATATATTAACCCTTTTACTTTGTGTTCTAACGCTTTTTTTATGGAATAAATTTATGTACCCTAATATTTTTTTTTAACTTGAATAATAATTTTACTCATGTGATGGATTTAAAAAATAATTGAATTAGATTCTCTTGCTAAATAATTAACTAAAAGATTTACTTATTTGATTATAACATAAAAAATAATTTATTCTATGTTTATTAAGATCTTAATATTAATTCATCTTGCTTTGAATATTTAATTTTAATTATAAATTTATCCACCATAAATTTTATTTTCAAAGAGTAAAAGATTGATATGACATTTCACTTTTAGATCTTTATATCTGTAGAATCATTAGTGATATTGACTCTTACCAATTATTTTTTTCTCTTTCTCACAAATTTATATTCATAGATATTTTTTTAGTTGTTGTTTAATAAATGAGTATTTTTTTAATATTACATGAAAAATTAATAAAATAATGTTATTTGAGTAGAAAAATAGTTCAAATATAATATAAATATATTATCATGGTGGCATTTTTTTTCCGATGTCAACTCTTTATGCATTCCATTTAATATTACTTTTCTTTTTTAGTATTGCATTATGAAGTGATAATGTATTGCCAATACAGAGGATTCTGATGAAATTCATTTCATTACCTTCTTACATTTTTTAAATAAGAACTTAATAGATAAATTTTATTAATTTTAAAATCATAAATATTAAAAATTAGCATAGAAAGTATTGTAGCCCCATAAATAAGTTATTGCAGTTATGCTTTTTGTCTATGAGTTCTTTCGTTTAATATTTTAGGGTTATTTTGGTATATTAATATATTATATTTATGCTTTTATAATAGTATAGTCTCTCCTTTTTCTAAATGGATTTGAACAATATAATACATTCTCAAATTAAATTAGTAATATGACATTATAATACGTTTTTAAATTAAATTAGTAATAATACTTTGTAAGAAGTATATCCTAAAGTAAAAGGATTACATGACTAAAGATATTTACTTGTTTAATTTTATATGAATTAGACAGTCGGAAAGTAACTATACTAATAAGATTCCTAAAGGTAATCATGTAGGATTCCTAACGTGTATTATTATGTCCTAAAACTAATTGGATTATAAGACTAATATCTAGAATTCCAGTTATGTCCTTTTATTATAAGTTATTATGCTTAATATTATAAGGTTATTTTTGTAAACCGATATTGTATTCATACTTTTATAATAATATAGATAGATATAGATTAAATTAACGTCATTTATTCCTATTATTCGCCTATATTTCAACCTAGTTAACCCATTAAAAAACTTGTTTACCAATTTGGACATATTATCAAGAAATTTCCAAGTATTTGTAAGGTCTAAGTACTAGTTTTGTCAACTAAAACTCCAAATCGTACAAAATACCATCTTAACATTCCATATTGAGTACTATTTTTGCGTCTCTCTGATAATCCAATCTCATTGCAATATTGCATAAATCTCTACTATGCGATGTCAATATCGACTCGCTGTTGACATATTTGATTCAAACTTTATTTTTTAATTTCCATCCAAATTAGATGTTTTATTTCATTTTTTATAATCAGCCTTCAATATAATCTATCTCATAAAAAATGGGGTATTATTAATTTTAGCCCGTGCCAGAAACTATTAATATCTGGTAGCTAAAAAAGTATATAAATTTGTATAATTTTGTATATAATGTACAGAATGTGTGTATGTATTTTTATAACAGCTATACAATATCATTTTTCCTAAAAAAATATGTACAGTCGTTTGCCATTATAAAATTTTCCCTTTGCATTTGTTTGATAAGGATGAAATCTTCTAAATGCATCATACTCATGTTAACATATTATTGTAAAGGCATGCCGTGTCAAATCATGACTTATAAATGGATCACAAGGAATTGAAATTTGACCAGCCCGTAAGAGAGCTGCCCATTTTCAGAAAATTGAAATTGGCCAAGCCCAAGAGCTCATTTTCAGTAATTGGAATGGAAAATTATGCGATACATCAAATATTCACATTGTATTTATCATTCATAGCTATAATTTCAAAAAGTTTATCATTCGTAGCTATATTTGAATTTTATTGCAAATTCACAAAATAAGTAATTAATTGCTTTGAACTGAAACAAGAGAGCAACACGCTCAAAGCATAGTTGGTTAGAGCGCCCAATTAGGTCTTGAGTTCGATTCTCAACAAGAATATTTTATATTTCTGTATTTTTGTATTTTACCTTAGTTGTATTCGTTACTCGGATAAATACTGTCGATATATGTCATACACCCTTGTATACACCATTGTATATAGTCAATACAAGTAGTATACTGTATATACACCTTTGTATTCCGCCTTAGTTACAATCTATACATATTGTATTTGTTGCACAAATTAATATAATTACATGACTGAATGCAGTTGATACATATTGCATTCGTTGTGCGAACGAATACAATTGACACAGATTGTATTCGTTGCATGTTTGAATACAATTGGTACAAGTTAGTAACAATTGAATAGTGCAATTAGGCAAAGTACAGTTACCAGACTCTAAACTATAGTGGTTTATGAAAATTTTGGCCCAGTCTATAAGAAAATTGCACATTTTCAGAAATTGATATTGGCCTAGGCCATAAGAGAGATGTCCCCTTTCAAGTAAAAATTTCACGAGCCACCCTATTTGATCGTTCCCATTTAACTTATACCTAATTTTTAAAACAATTTAAGAAAATTTTACATGGTATAACTAAATTATATACTATACACTTTAAAATAATTATAATACATAGCTACATTTTGAGTTTTATAGCAAATGCCTTCTCTAAGGGATTTCTAACCCTAAAGGAACTTTTTCCTTTTCCTCCTTTCATCTTCATACTACAGCCTAGCCTCCTCCCCCATCTCCCTTAAACTCTCTATCTCTCTTGTGTTACAATCTAGTGGGAGAATCACCACCGACCCAACCCGCCGAGACACTGACGTCCAACCCCCTTTTTCCCCTTTTTATTATTTGCCTCCTTATTACTCACTCTTCTCTCACCCACTATGAAAATTCCTCAATTTAGTACCTCAAACACTTAGAAAATTCTATGGTTTTTATCTCTTAGTCAACCATGACGAGCGCAAAACACATACTTAAATTATGCTCGCTAATCAAATATAGTATAGTATAATATCGTATCCACAGGGATTGGAGTTAAACAATATTCTCGTAGTTTATAGTTTAATTTCTATCCAAGATAATCAACAGTTGAGATTTACATGCTTTGTAACTAAAATTAACTAAGAATCTAAAGCTATTGACTAGTGACAATCGCAATAAGGAATAAGCAAGAAGGTTATCAATGGAATAAGATAAGGTTTTGATATGATAGGTGCAAGATAATTGTTTGGGATCTAACCCTAGATAATTCACTTCTAATGTTCAAGTGAGCCTCTCAAATTCACTCAATTATTAGTTGAAATGTTTAGTAGAAACTCCTCTCTCGATTAAGTCTCAACCTCACAAGATGAACCAATTTATGTTATGTGAGGATATGCAAGAATACATAGTGGATTAGTGTCACGACCCAAATTCCCAACCTTAGGGATCGTGATAGCGCCTAACACCACACTTGCTAGGCAAGCCAATGTTAGAGTTCGCTTAACTATTTCCTTTAATTAACCATTTAAACATGATACAATAATTTTAAATTAATACTTAATCTAATGGCTTTAAATTAATAATTCACAATTTAATAAATAAATAAATAATAAACAATTAACTACACCGAGCCACCAACTAATTATATCGATAAATCCAAAAATTACCCAAGAGTCTGGTGTCACAATTCACGAACTACTAAAGAATACTACAAATACTTGACTGAAAGAAATAATGTAACTATTCTGAATATAATAAAACAGCGTTTATGAAAATAGGAGAAGACTCTCGGGATATGCGAATGCCAGCAGATATACCTCGTGTCTCCAAATAAATGAATACCCGCTCTAAATATCTCTACTGCTGATTGGTACCTCGATCTGCACCAAAGAGTGCAGAGTGTAGTATCAGTACAACCGAACCCATGAACTGAGTAAGTGCCGAGCCTAACATCGACAAAGTCGTGACGAGGCTACGGCGGGGCTTTAGCAATATAACCTGTGACAATAATATATAAGCAAAAAGAAAATCTAAACAAATAATTAAGTACCGCAACCACAATAAAATAACTCAGCCGCCTTTTCCAGGCCTCATCTATAACCAATTCTCAAATAATTTCCAAGTTTCCAGACTTTAACTTTAAATAAAAGTAGTGCCGAAAATATGAAGAATAGTAAAATAAACATTTAATGCTTTCAAATCTTTATTTTCTTTGAAATTCAGTAAAAATATAAATGTCCTCCCTTATTGCTCCTTGTTGCGGCGTGCAACCTGCTCCCACATGTCCATCATTATTGCTTCTCCCTATATATATCACCCTTATTAATCCTGTTGCGGTGTGCAACCCAATCCCACCTGTCCACCCTTATCACTCCTTGTTGCGGCGTGCAACCCGCTCCCACCAGACATCTCATATCAATTTATTCATAAATTTCACAATTTAGGCCAAGCCTTTCACAATATTTTTGTCTCAACAATTATAAATAAGAAACTGTATTTTTCTCATAACTTCATCAATATCCTCCCAACCATGAAATCAGCAGGAGCATAAATATGTATATATATCTCGTAAAACAATGCCAAAACGCTCAACCGTTTTGTACCACAAGGGAACCAGCTAAAAAAATCAATACTCTTTCCAAAATAACCACAACAATATTTAACAACAAAATAACAAGGCCAAGTAGTCATAGAAACAATAATGAACATAGAACAATTAAGACAAGAATCAGTTAAGTTGGGAACGAGAAAGGGATCATGTTTAACATGCAATTTGGTGGTGCATAGATACTCGTCACCTCACCTATACACCACATACCATGCATTTCACATAGCAAACAAGTGGGGATTCCTATTCCCTAAAGTCAAAGTTAGACCAAACACTTACCTCAATTTCGTAGGCCACTCACTGCTCAATTACTGCTTTTCCTTTAGAATCTTGCTCTAACTTTCTCGAATCTAATCATAATTAACTCGATACCATTAATTAATGCTAAAGGAACTAACTTTATTGAAAAATATAATTTTTCCTAAGTTTTCTAAAAAAAGTGAAAACCCGACCCCGGACCCGCTTGGTATAAAATTGGGGTTCGGACCAAATTACGTTCACCCATTCACCCACGAACCCAAATATACAATTAGTTTCGAAATACGACCTCAATTCGAGGCAAAAAATTGATTTTTACAAAATTCCCTAATTCTACCAAAACCCTCAATTTTTACCATGAAAATTCTTAGTTCTTTGATTTAAAAGTGATGAAAAACAATAAGGAATTGAAAGAATGAAGTTTAGAATTGATTACCTATGACTTGGGGATGATATTTGATGAAGAAAACCGTTCCTAGGGCTGTGGGGCTCGAAAATATGAAGAAGAAAGAGCTCTGCCCGTTTTTAAATTGTATTTATATGGCTGGGCAGCTGACCTATGCGTTCGCATCAGAGGGGCTATGTTCGTGGAGATTTACCTCCCATGGCCCTCTGTGTTTGTGCTGAAGCAGTGGTTTGCGTAGAAGGAAATCCAGGCGGCTCCCCCAGACCAACTAATTCTATGCGTTCGCATCNGGGGGGGGGGGGGGGTGCATTCGCATAGAACAAAACGACCCCCCAGCATTTTTACTCTGTTTCAAAGGGGTGCGAACGCAATGCACAAAAGTGCTATGAACTGATATCAGAAAAAACCAACAATATTTCAAGTGTAAAAACATCCCGTGGCCTATCAGAAACTCACCTTAGCCCTCGGGGCTCTAAACTTTCACGACCCCAGTTCACCCTCCGTGAACATGTCGTGATGGAACCTAGTCCCTACAACTTGTCACGACCCCAACTTAAACCTAGAGCTCTGGTACCGCTGGCTGTTGGAAGAAATAAATGACGGGGCGGACCATATAACCCCTACCATGTCGACCTGCTGCTGGGGTACGGGCACCAGAGTAGTGGCCCGACTCTCGAGACCTCTTGGCCTCTCTCTCCTCTCGCTCCCTAGCGAGCATACCCTCGATCCTCCTAGCAATGCTCACTACCTGCTGATAAGGAATGTCCATCTCCAACTCTCGATATATGCTAGATCTGATGGGTGGAATAAGACCCTCAATAAACCGGCGAACCCTCTCGCGGACAGTAGCAACCAAAGCCGGTGCATGCCTAGCTAATCTGGTGTAACAGATGGCATACTCTGAAACTGTCATAGCACCCTGACGCAAATGCTCAAACTCTATGCGCCATGCGTCCCTGAGGCTCTGAGGAACAAACTCACTCAGGAACATGTCTGAGAACTGGGTCCAGGTCAGTGAAGCAGCCTCGTCTGGACGGTCTAACTCATAGGTGCGCCACCAATCATAGGCGGCTCCGCGAAGCTGGAAGGTAGTAAAGGAAACCCCACTAGATCCGTCTATGCCCATAGTGCGAAGAATACGATGGCACTCCTCTAGAAACTCCAAGGCATCATCTGATGCTAGTCCACTGAATACCGGAGGGTCAAACTTCTTGAACCTCTCAAGTCTCCGCTGCTCGTCCTCTGAAGCAGCTGACCCTTCCTCGGGCTGAACTGGCACTACAGGCGGCACAAGAATGATCTCTGGGACCTGCTCCATAGGCACTCGCTGCTCAGGAGTGCGGGCGGCGGGAGTCTGTGCTCCTCCCCCAGCCTGGGATGTGGCTGCAGCAAGGGGAAGCAACCCTGTCTGAGCCAGAGTGATGTACATAGACATGAACTGAGCTAATATCTCCTGAAGGGCTGGAGTAGTAGTGGCAGTAGGCGTGTCAGGTGTCTGAAACTCGGGTGGATCTGCTGGTGGTACCTCGGCGGTAGCTCGCGCAGGTGCTCTCACTGCACCACGTGCGCGTCCTCGGCCTCTACCTCGGCCCCGGCCTCTGAAAGCTCCAGCAGGCGGCACGGGTGCCTGATCGTCCCGAGTAGCATGTGTCCTCACCATCTGTGAGAGAATAGAAGACAGAGGTTTAGAATTGATGTCAAAAAAAAAATATTGCACGACAAGGAAATCAATGAAGTGAAGATTTTTTTTCCTAAACAGTTACATAGCTTCTCGTAGATAAGTACAGACGTCTCCGCACCGATCAACGAGAATCTAATAAACCGGCCTGTGTTCCGTGACTCCTATGAACCTAGAGCTCTGATACCAACTTCTCATGACCCCAGTTCGCCCTCCGTGAACATGTCGTGATTGCACCTAGTCCCTATAACTAGGTAAGCCTAGCAATGCGGAATATCAACATAACTTGTGGAATAATTAAGTAAAAACTGAACAATCTAAAAGAAAGACTGTATATAATTGCCACTTGGCGTATACAACCCAAAAATAACACGGAAGTCTACAATATCACCCCAAAACTGGGAAACCCACGGGAAACACAGGCTAACAGAAATGTACTACACTGCTCTAACCCCAGAATGTCTAGACAACTGAAAAGAAGGAAAATCTTCCACTAAATCTGGAATAAGATAGAGACTCCTGGTCTGCGGACGCGACAGATGTACCTCGAAGTCTCTGCTATGTCTCTCAACCTCGGGGATAGTGCGCCTAGGTGGAGCTACCTGGATCTGCACATGAAAAACATGCGCAGGAAAGGGCATGAGTACACCACAGCGGTACTCAGTAAGTGCCAAGCCTAATCTTGGTAGGGTAGTGACGATGTAGGTCAGAGCCCTACTGAGGTTAAACAATATAATAGGAGCTTACAGTATGAAAACAGACAGAAATAATGAATACAACAGTGAAATAAGACAGGTCAAACAAGGCAATATCAAAACACGAGAACAGAGTTACACGGAATATGAACAACTCATTAACAATGGTAACAATGAGGATCTCCCAGGATACCATCCTGTAGTCCTTTTCTCAGCTGTCTAGTGGATCTCCCGGGATACTGTCCCGTAGTCCGTCATATGTATATCCGAAGGATCTCCCGGGATACCGTCCTGTAGTCCAATTACCAGTGTGCAGAGGGATCTCCCGGGACACCGTCCCGTAGTCCCAAAGTAAATATGCAGGGGGATCTCCCGGGATAACGTCCCGTAGTCCCAAAGTAAATATGCAGGGGAATCTCCCAGGATAACGTCCCATAGTCCCAAAGTAAATATGCAGGGGGGTCTCCCGGGATAACTTCCCGTAGTCCCAAAGTAAATATGCAGGGGGATCTCCCAGGATAACGTCCCGTAGTCCCAAAGTAAATATTTAGCCACAACAAGAAGACATTCAAATAGAGTGAAAAAATACAATGCATCAAGTAGTTCTAGCCTAACATGCTTCACGTAGTACAATTAAAGCAACTTAAGAAAATAGGAAATTCAAGGCAACTAGGCATGCTTTTCTAAACTAACATAGGCTATAATTGCAAGTAGAGTAAGGCAGGTAAGAAAGAAACTCAGTCTAAATATTTAAAGTAAACCGGATTTTCAAAAATTAGCATAAGTACGCGTTCGTCACCTCACGTACAAGGCATTCAATTACCAAATATCACATCCTAAGGGGAAAGGTCCCCCACACAAGGTTAGACAAGCCACTTACCTCGAACCGGCTCAAAATCAACTCGAAATCACACGTTTGCCACGAGTATCCGACTCAAAATGGACCAAATCTATTTAAATAAATTTCATATTGTAAATAACATCACAAGCAACTGATTCTACTATTTAATTCAAAGTTACGACGCGAAATTAGGAAAAATGACAAAAACGCCCCTCAAGACAACATCTCGGATTCAGATAAATTTTACATTTTCAGGACCCTTGTACTCTCACGAGTCTAGCCATATAAAAGTCTCTCAAATCGGAGATCAATCACCCACTCAAATCCCAATTTGAGAAAAATCTAAGTTCTACCCCAAACACCCAATTTCACCCATGGAAATCCCTGATTTTAAGTTGAAAACATGTTAAATGATGTTAATGATTGAAAGAAATGAGTAAAAACCAACTTACAACTGATTTGGAAGAGTCTTGTTCTTGGAAAAATCGCCTAAGAGTGTTTGAGTTTGAGAAAATATGAAATATGAAGTGAAAATTCGGTTTTGTACAGTGCATGCTACTGGTTGGCATGGGAATTGGGAATAGGGGTTCGCAATTGCGAACCCTTCATAAATCCCCAGCTTTCGCATTTGCGATCCATATGTCGATTTGCGACCTCAGGCAGAAAAAGGGAAGTTCGCATTTGCGATAGTAGACGTCGCATTTGCGACCATCTTCGCATTTGCGAACCTCTTGGTCGCATTTGCGATCAGGCTTGCCCAGACCCACCTTCGCATTTGCGATGAGTAGCTCGCATTTGCGATGCTGGCTTCGCTAATGCGAAGCCTGCAAATCAGTTACACCAGTAATTTCCAAGTCCAAAAATGAGATCCGTGGCCTATCCAAAACTCACCCGAGCCCTCGGGGCTCCAAACTAAATATACACACTACCTCAAAAACATCCTACGAACTTATCCGTGCGATCAAATCGCCAAAATAACGTCATATTCTTCAGATTAAGCCTCAAAATCCATGAATTCTATCAAGTTTCATAAAACATCAAATTTTCCATTTTAAGTCCGAAACACGTCGAACGAGATACATTTTCAACCAAACTTTACAGAAAGGACTTAAACCCTATATAAGACCTGTACTGGGCGCCGGAACCAAAATACGGGCCCGATACCATCACTTTCTAATCAGATTTCATTTTCAATTTTCCTTAAATATTTTCAGAAATCAATTTTACTCAAAAATTCATTTCTCGGGCTTGGGACCTCGGAATTCGATTCCGGGCATACGCCCAAGTCCCATATTTTCCTACGGACCCTCCGTGACCGTCAAATCACGGATCCGGCTCCGTTTACCCAAAATGTTGACCGAAGTCAAATTTATTCATGTTAATATCAAATCTTAGCATTTTTCACAGAATTTCATATTTAAGCTGCCCGACTATGCGCCCGGACTGTGCACGCAAATCGAGGCAACTACAAATGAGGTTTTCAAGGCCTCGGAAGCACGGAATGGGTAAGAAAATAGGTGATGAACCTTTGGGTTGTCACATTCTCCACCTCTAAACAACCATCCGTCCTCGAACAGACAGAAGAAGGAAGTACCTGAGTCGGGGAATAGATGAGGGTAACGGCTGCACATATCGGACTCGGATTCCCAGGTCGATGCCTCAGGAGGCTGACCTCTCCACTAAACACGAGCAGAAGGGAAACTCTTGGATCTCAACTAACGAACTGCCGGTCTAGAATAGCTACCGGCTCCTCCTCATAAAATAAGTCCTTGTCCAACTGGACTGAACTGAAATCCAACATGTGCGACGGGCCACCGTGATACCTCCGGAGCATCGAAACATGAAATACAGGATGAACTCCTACCAAGCTGGGAGGAAAGTCAAGCTCATAAGCAACCTCCCCAATGCACCTCAATATATCAAAAGGGCCAATAACCTCGGACTCAGCTTCCCTTTCTTCCCAAATCTCATAACGCCCTTTATAGGCGAAACCCGAAGTAGAACCTGCTCTCCGACCATATCGCGTAACTCTTGTGTCTCGACTGGGCTGTACGGAGTCTATCCTGAATCACCTTGACCTTCTCCAATGCATCCTGAACCAACTCTGTGCCCAATAGCCTGGCCTCACCCGGCTCAAACTAACCCGCCGGGGATCTACACCTCCTACCATATATAGCCTCATACGACGCCATCTGAATGTTGGACTGATAACTGTTGTTGTAAGGAAACTCCGCCAATGGAAAGAATTGATCCCAAGACCCTCCAAACTCAACCACACACGCACACACCATATCCTCAAGAATCTGAATAGTGCGCTCGAACTGATCGTCCGTATGGGGGTGAAATGCTGTGATCAACTCCACCCTGGTACTTAACTCTTGCTGAACGGCTCTCCAGAACCGTGAGGTGAACTGAGTACCTCTGTCTGAAATAATAGAAACTGGGATACCATGCAGACGAACGATCTCCCGAATATAAATCTCCGCCAACCGCTCTGATGAATAAGTAGTCAGTACCAGAATGAATGGGCTGGTTTGGTCAGCCGATCCACAATCACCCAAATAGCATCATGCTTCCTCAAAGTCCGAGGAAGTCCAACCACAAAGTCCATGGTGATCCTCTCCCACTTCCACTCTGGAAGCTCAATCTGCTGAAGTAACCCTCCCGGTCTCTGATGCTCACATTTGACCTGCTGACAGTTGAGGCACTTGGCTACAAACTCTGCTATATCCTTCTTCATTCTTCGCCACCAATAGTGCTGCCTTAAATACTTATACATCTTTGCAGTACCCGGATGGATGGAATACTGCGAACTATGGGCCTCTGCTAAAATCAACTCCCGAAGCCCATCAACATTGGGCACACAAATACGACCCTGCATCCTCAATACCCCGTCATCACCAATGATCACATCTTTGGTATCACCGTGCTGGACCGTGTCCTTGCGGACAAGTAAATGAGGATCATCGTACTGCCGCTCCCTGATACGATCGAATAAGGAAGACCGAGAAACCATGCAAGCTAATACCCGGGAAGGCTCAGAAAGATCCAACCTCACGAATTGACTGGCTAAGGACTGAACATATAAGGCTAGAGGCCTCTCAGCTGCATGAAGGTATGTCAAACTCCCCAAACTCTCCGCCAGGCGACTCAAGGCGTCGACCATGACATTGGCCTTCCCCGGGTGGTATAATATAGTGATGTTATATTCCTTTAGCAACTCTAACCATCTACGCTGGCGCAAATTTAGATCCTTCTGCCTGAATATGTGCTGCAAACTCCGGTGGTCAGTATAAATCTAACAAGGCACACCGTACAAATAATGATGCCAGATCTTCAAAGCATGAACAATGGCAGCTAACTCAAGGTCATGGACAGGGTAATTCTTCTCATATATCTTCAACTGTCTGGACGCGTAGGCAATCACCGTACCGTCCTGCATCAACACCGCTCCAAGGCCAACTCGCGAGGCATCACAATAAACTGTATAAGACCCCGAACCAGTAGGCAATATCAAGATTGGGGCTGTAGCCAAAGATGTCTTGAGCTTATGAAAGATAACCTTACACTCCTCTGTCCACTGAAATGGAGCACCCTTCTGGGTCAATCTAGTCATAGTAACCTGCCAAGCCAAGGAAACTGCGAATCTCTGTAACTGAGGACGGCCTGGGCCAACTCTGCACGACCTCTACCTTCTTCGGATCCACTCGAATACCCTTACTCGATACCACGTGACCTAAGAATGCCACAGAACTCAACCAAAACTCACATTTTGAGAACTTTGCATACAACTTCTTCTCTCTAAAGTTCTGAAGCACTATCCTCAGGTGCTGGTCATGATCTTCTCGATTCCGAGAGTAAACAAGAATATAATCTATGAAAACAATGATGAACGAGTCGAGATACGACCTGAACACACTGTGCATCAAATGCGTAAATGCTGCGGGGGCATTAGTCAGCCTGAGTGACATAACTAGAAACTCGTAATGGCCATACCGAGTCCTGACAGCAGTCTTCGGGATATCTGGCTCCCGAATCTTCAACTGATGGTAACCTGAGCGCAAATCAATCTTAGAAAATACCTGTGCGCCCTGAAGTTGTCAAATAAATCATCAATACGAGGCAAGTGATAACATTTCTTCACTGTAACCCTGTTCAACTGGCGATAATCAATACACATGCGCATAGAACCGTCTTTTCTCTTCACAAACAAGACAGGAGCACCCCAAGGTGAAACACTGGGTCGAATAAAACCCTTATCAAGAAATTCTTGTAATTGATCCTTTAACTCCTTCAACTCAGGAAGATCCATACGGTAAGGAGGAATGGAAATGGGCTGAGTGCCCGACAACAAATCAATGCCAAAATCAATGTCTCTATTGGGCGGCATGTCTGGAAGATCAGCTGGAAACACATCGGGATAATCCCGTACCACTGGAACTGAATCAACAGAAGGGGTATCAATACTGGCATCTCTCACATAAGCCAAATACGCGTCACACCCCTTCTCAACCATACGCTGAGCTCTAAGAAAAGAGATAACTCTACTGGGAGTGTGATATAAAGTACCACTCCACTCAACACGCGGAAAACCTGGCATAGCCAGCATCACAGTCTTGGCATGACAATCAAGAATAGCATAATGGGGCGACAACCAGTCCATGCCCAAAATAATATCGAAAATCCATCATATCGAGTAACAATAAATCCGCACTGGTCTCAAAACCGCGAATAGTAACCAAACACGACCGATAAACGCGGTCCACAATAAGAGAATCCCCCACATGAGTAGAAACATAAACAGGAGAACCCAAAGAATCTCGGGCTATACCCAAATGCGGAGCAAAATAAGAAGACACATAAGAATATGTTGAGCCTGGATAGAACAGAACTGATGCATCTCTATGACAAACCAGTATAATACCTGTGATACAGAATTAGAGGCAACAACCTTGGTACAAGCAGGAATAACATAATATCTTGCTTGACCTCCCCCTTGAGGGCAACCTCTACCTCCCTGACCTCTTCCCCTAGCTGGCTGGGCAGGTGGGGTAGCAGCTGGAGCTGTGATCATGGCCTGAGAACCCTGCTGAGCACGCTGTGGCTGAAAAGTCTGTGAAGATGCACCACTAATAAGTCTGGGGCAGTCCCTAACCACATGGCGTGTATTGCCACACTCAAAACAAGCTCTGGGAGGATGTGGCGACTGTGACTGGCTAGGGCCAGGTCTGCTAGACTGACCTCTGAAAGCACCCCGCGTAGAAGGCGCGCTAGAAACTGGAGGTGCATAGTAAGGCTCCTGAGGCCTGGGTGAGGCTGGGGTACCGCTGGCTGCTGGAAGAGCTGAATGAACGGGGCGGACCATATAACCCCTACCATGTCGACTTGCTACTGGGATACGGGCACCAGAGTAGTGGCCCGACTCTCGAGACCTCTTGGCCTCTCTCTCATCTCGCTCCCTAGTGAGCATACCCTCGATCCTTCTAGCAATGCTCGCTACCTGCTGATAAGGAATGTCCATCTCCAACTCTCGAGCCATGCTAGATCTGATGGGTGGAATAAGACCTCAATGAACCGGCGAACCCTCTCGCGGACAGTAGCAACCAAAGCCGGTGCATGCCTAGCTAATCTGGTGTAACGGATGGAATACTCTGAAACTGTCATATCACTCTGGCGCAAATGCTCAAACTCTACGTGCCATGCGTCCCTGAGGCTCTGAGGAACAAACTCTCTCAATAACATGTTTGAGAACTGGGTCCAGGTCAGTGAAGCAGCCTCGTCTGGACTGTCTAACTCATAGGTGCGCCACCAATCATAGGCGGCTCCGCGAAGCTGGAAGGTAGTAAAGGAAACCCCACTAGATTCGACTATGCCCATAGTGCGAAGAATACGGTGGCACTCCTCTAGAAACTCCAAGGCATCATCTGATTCTAGTCCACGGAATACCAGAGGGTCATACTTCTTGAACCTCTCAAGCCTCCGCTACTCGTCCTCTGAAGCAGCTGACCCTTCCTCGGGCTGAATTGGCACTACAGGCGACACATGAATGATCTCTGGGACCTGCTCCACAGGCACTCGCTGCTCAGGAGTGCGGGCGGCGGGAGTCTGTGCTCCTCCCCCGGCCTGGGATGTGGCTGCAGCAAGGGAAAGAAACCCTACCTGAACTAGAGTGGTGTACATAGACATGAACTGAGCTAACGTCTCCTGAAGGGCTGGAGTAGTAGTGGGAGTAGGCGTGTCAGGTGTCTGGACCTCAGCTGGATCTGCTAGTGGTAACTCGGCAGCAGCTCGTGCAGGTGCTCCCACTGCACCACGTGCGCGTCCTTACCCTCTACCTCGGCCTCGGCCTCTGACGGCTGTAGTAGGGGCACGGGTGCTGATCGTCCCGAGTAGCACGTGTCCTCACCATCTGTGAGAGAATAGAAGACAGAGGTTTAGAATTGATGTCAAAAAAAAATATCGCACGACAAGGAAATCAATGAAGTGAAGATTTTTTTTCATAAACAGTTTAATATCCTCTCGTAGATAAGTACAGACGTCTCCGCACCGATCAACGAGAATCTAATAAACCGGCCTGTGTTCCGTGACTCCTATGAACCTAGAGCTCTGATACCAACTTGTCACGACCCCAGTTCGCCCTCCGTGAACATGTCGTGATTGCACCTAGTCCCTATAACTAGGTAAGCCTAGCAATGCGGAATATCAACATAACTTGTGGAATAATTAAGTAAAAACTGAACAATCTAAAAGAAAGACTGTATATAAATGCCACTTGGCGTATACAACCCAAAAATAATGCGGAAGTCTACAATATCACCCCAAAACCCGGAAACCCACGGGAAACACAGGCTAACAGAAATGTACTACACTGCTCTAACCCCAGAATGTCTAAACAACTGAAAAGAAGGAAAATCTTCCACTAAAGCTGGAATAAGATAGAGACTCCTGGTCTGGGGACGCGACAGATGTACCTCGAAGTCTCTGCTATGTCTCTCAACCTCGGGGATAGTGCGCCTGGGTGGAGGTACCTGGATCTGCACATGAAAAATATGCGCAGGAAAGGGCATGAGTACACCACAGCGGTACTCAGTAAGTGCCAAGCCTAACCTCGGTCGGGTAGTGACAAGGTAGGTCAGGGCCCTACTGAGGTTAAACAATATAATAGGAATTTACAGTATGAAAACAGACAGAAATAATGAATACAACAGTGAAATAAGACAGGTCAAACAAGGCAATATCAAAACACGAGAACAGAGTTTAACACGGAATATGAACAACTCAATAACAATGGTAACAATGAGGATCTCCCAGGATACCATCCTGTAAACCTTTTCTCAGCTGTCTAGTGGATCTCCCAGGATACCATCCCGTAATCCATCATATGTATATGCTAAGGATCTCCCGGGATGCCATCCCGTATTCCAATTACCAGTGTGCAGGGGGATCTCCCGGGATACCGTCCCGTAGTCCCAAAGTAAATATGCAGGGGGATCTCCCAGGATAACGTCCCGTAGTCCCAAAGTAAATATGCAGGGGGGTCTCCCGGGATAACGTCCCGTAGTCCCAATGTAAATATGTAGGGGGATCTTCCAGGATAACGTCCCGTAGTCCCAAAGTAAATATGCAGCCACAACAAGAAGACATTCAGAAATAGAGTGCAAAAATACAAGGCAACAAGTAGTTCTAGCCTAACATGCTTCACGTAGTACAATTAAAGCAACTTAAGCAAATAGGCAATTCAAGTCAACTAGGCATGCTTTTCTAAACTAACATAGGCTATAATTGCAAGTAGAATAAGGCAGGTAAGAAATAAACTCAGTCTAAATATTTAAAGTAAACCGTATTTTCAACAATTAGCACAAGTACACGCTCGTCACCTCAAGTACAAGGCATTCAATTACCAAATATCACATCCTAAGGGGAAAGGTCCCCCACACAAGGTTAGACAAGCCACTTACCTCGAACCGGCTCAAAATCAACTCGAAACCACACGTTTGCCACGAGTATCCGACTCCAAATGGCCCAAATCTATTTAAATAAATTTCATATCGTAAATAACATCACAAGCAACTGATTCTACTATTTAATTCAAAGTTACGACATGAAATTAGGAAAAATGACCAAAATGCCCCTCAGGCCAGCATCTCGGATTGGGATAAATTTTATTTTCAGGACCCTCGTACTCTCACGAGTCTAGCCATATAAAAGTCTCTCAAATCGGAGGTCAATCACCCACTCAAATCCCAATTTTAGAAAAATCTAAGTTCTACCCCAAACACCCAATTTCACCCATGGAAATCCCTGATTTTTAAGTTGAAAACATGTTAAATGATGTTAATGATTGAAAGAAATGAGTAAAAACCAACTTACAACTGATTTGGAAGAGTCTTGTTCTTGGAAAAATCGCCTAAGAGTGTTTGAGATTGAGAAAATATGAAATATGAAGTGAAAATTCGGTTTTGTACAGTGCAGGCTATTGGTTGGCATGGGAATTGCGAACACCCTTCAGAAATCCCCAGCTTTTGCATTTGCGATCCATATGTCGCATTTGCGACCTCAGGCAGAAAAAGGGAAGTTTGCATTTGCGATGGTAGACGTCGCATTTGCGACCATCTTCGCATTTGCGAACCTCTTGGTCGCATTTGCGATCAGGCTTTCCCAGACCCACCTTCGCATTTGCGATGAGTAGCTCGCATTTGCGATGCTGGCTTCGCAAATGCGAAGCCTGCGGATCAGTTACACCAGCAATTTCCAAGTCCAAAAATGAGATCTGTGGCCTATCCAAAACTCACCCGAGCCCTCGGGGATTTAAACTAAATATACACACTACCTCAAAAATATCCTATGAACTTATCCGTGCGATAAAATCGCCAAAATAACGTCATATTCATCGCATTAAGCCTAAAAATCCATGAATTCTATCAATTTTCATAAAACATCAAATTTTCCATTTTAAGTCCGAAACACGTCAAACGAGATCCGTTTTCAACCAAACTTTACAGAAAGGACTTAAACCATATATAAGACCTGTACCGGGCGCCGAAACCAAAATACGGGCCCGATACCATCGCTTTCTAATCAGATTTCATTTTTAATTTTCCTTAAATATTTTCAAAAAATAATTTTACTCAAAAATTCATTTCTCGGGCTTGGGACCTCGGAATTCGATTCCGGGCATACGCCCAAGTCCCATATTTTCCTACGGATCCTCTGGAATCATCAAATCACGGGTCCGGATCAGTTTACCCAAAACATGGCCGAAGTCAAATTTATTCATGTTAATATCAAATCTTAGCATTTTCCACAGAATTTCATATTTAAGCTGTCCGGCTACACACCGGACTGCGCACGCAAATTGAGGCAACTACAAATGAGGTTTTCAAGGCCTCAGAAGCACGGAATGGGTAAGAAAATAGGTGATGACCCTTTGGGTCGTCACATAAACAAAACATGCACGCAAGTCTAAAAACATTATACAGACTTGCTCGTGCGATTAAATCATGAAAATAACATGTAAAACCAAGAATTAAACCTCAAAACTCATTATTTTCATCCAGAACACTTAAAGTTCATAACTTTTCAACTGGATGTCCGAACAAGTCAAATAAACTTCGTTTTTCACCAAATTTCACAGTTAACCTCTAAATATTATAAAAAATCTGTACCGGGATCCGGAACCAAAAGACGGGCCGGATACCAATGGTTTCTAACATTAATTCTTTTCTTTTCTTTATTAATATTTCAGCAAAATAATTTATTTCAAAAATTAATATCTAAGGCTTGGGACCTCGGAATTCATTTCCGGGCATACGCCCGAGTCCCATATTTTACTGCGGACCTCCCGGGATCGTCGGAACACGGATTCGGGTCCGTTTACTCAAAATGTTGATCAAAGTCAACTTTAATCAAATTTTAACTCTAGAAATTAATATTTCTCATATTTTCACATAAACGCTTTCCGGTTTCATCCCCGGACTGCGCATGCAAATCGAGGTATTTAAAATTAGTCTTTTTTTGGATATTAAGTATAGAGCCGAGTCTAAATTCATAAAATGACCCGTTGGGTCATCACAATCTCCACCTCTAAAATAATCATTCGTCCTCGAACGGACATAGAAAATTACCTGAATTGGCGAAAAATTGTGGATATCTACTCTGTGGACTCCCAAGTAGCTGCCTCAACGGGCTGGCCTCTCCACTGCACTCGAACTGAAGGATAAATCTTAGATCTCAACTGAAGAACCTGCCGATCTAAAATGGCTACCGTCTCCTCCTCATAAGTCAAGTCTTTGTCCAATTGGACAGAGCTGAAATCTAACATGTGGGACGGGTCACCATGATATTTCCGGAGCATAGACACGTGGAATATCCGATGAATTGGGGATAACCCTGGAGGCAATGCAAGTCTATAAGCTACCTCCCTCACTCTATCAAGAATCTCAAATGACCTGATATACCTAGAACTCAACTTACCCTTCTTCCCAAATCTCATAACACCCTTCATGGGCGACACACGAAGCAATACTCTCTCTCCAACCATGAATGCCACATCATGAACCTTACGATCGGCATAACTCTTTTGCCTAGACTGATCTGCACGAAGTCTCTCTTGAATAATCTTGACCTTATCTAAGGCCTCCTAAACTAAGTCTGTACCCAATAACCGAGCCTCTCCCTGCTCAAACCATCCAACCGGCGATCTGCACCGTCTACCATATAACGCCTCATAAGGAGCCATCTGAATGCTCAACTGATAACTATTATTATAAGCAAACTTCGCTAATGGAAAGAACTGATCCCACGAACCTCCAAAGTCAATAACACAAGTGCGGAGCATATCCTCCAATATCTGAATGGTACGCTCGGACTGCCTGTCAGTCTGAGGGTGAAATGTTGTACTCAATTCCACTCGGGTACCCAACTCGCACTAAAATGCCCTCTAAAAGTGCGAAGTAAACTACGTACCCTGATCAGAAATGATAGACACGGGCACACTATGAAGGCGAACAATCTCCCGGATATATAACTCAGCCAACCACTCTGAAGTATAAGCACTTGCCACACAAATGAAATATGATGATTTAGTCAGCCTATCTACAATAACCCAAACTGCGTCAAATTTCCTCTGAGTCCGTGGGAGCCCAACAACGGAGTCCATAGTGATACGCTCCCACTTCCACTCAGGAATCTCTATCTGCTAGCGCAAACCACCAGGTCTCTATTGCTCATACTTTACCTGCTGACAATTTAAGCAATGAGTCACATACGCAACAATGTCCTTCTTCATTATTCTCTACCAATAATGCTGCCTCAAGTCTTGGTATATTTTGGCTGCACCTGGATGAACCGAATACTTGGATGTGTGAGCCTCCTCAAGGATCAACTCACGAAGGCCATCAACATTAGGCACACATAAACGACCCTGCATCCTAAAAACACCATCATCTCCATCTGTAACCTGCTTGGCATCACCGTGCCGAACTATGTTCCTAAGGACCGCCAAATGTGGGTCATCATCCTGCCGCTCCCGGATACGGTCAACTAGAGAAGACCGTGCGACTATACAAGCTTGAACACTGCTGGGCGAAATATCCAACCTCACGAACTGATTACACTACGTTTGAAGCTAACGGTCTCTCACCAACTGGAATATATGCAAGGCTGCCCATACTCACCGCCTTTCTACTTAATGCATCGGCCACCACATTGGCCTTCCCTGGGTGATACAATATGGTGACGTCATAATCTTTTAGTAACTCTATCCATCTCTACTGCCTCAAATTTAGATCTTTATGCTTTAATACGTACTGGAGACTATGATGGTCACTAAAAACCTCACACGACACGCCATAAAGATAGTGCCTCTAAATTTTCAATGCATGAACAATGGATGCCAACCCTAAGTCATGAACGGGATAATTCTTCTCATGGACCTTCAGCTGTCGAGACGCATACGCAATCACCCTGCCATCCTGCATCAACACTGCTCTAAGGCCAACTCGGGAAGCATCACAATACACCGTGAAAGAACCCAAATTTGATGGTAACACCAACACCGATGCTGAAGTCAAGGTTGTCTTGAGCTTCTGAAAGCTCGCCTCACACTCATCTGACCATTTAAATAGGGCAACTTTCTGAGTCAATTTAGTCATTGGGGCTGGTATGGACGATAACCCTCCACAAAACGACGGTAGTAAGCCACCAAACCCAAGAAAATCCTAATCTAGCTGTAGTGGGTCTAGGCCAGTCCCTGGCTGCCTCTATCTTCTTAGGATCAACCTGAATACCCTCAGCTGATACAATATGACCTAAAAAGGCTACTGAATCTAACCAGAACTCACATTTAGAAAACTTGGCATACTACTGATTATCTCTCAAAGTCTAGAGTGCTATACGGAGGTGCTGCTCATGCTCTTCCCGACTGCGGAGTATATAAGAATATCATCAATGAACACGATCACGAAAGAGTCCAGATGGGGCTTGAAAACCCGATTCATCAAATCCATAAAGGCTGCTGGAGCATTAGTCAGCCCAAAATACATAACCAAAAATTTATAATGCCCATACCTCGTCCGAAAGGCTGTCTTAGGAATATCGGACGCCCTAATCATCAACTGATGATAGCCTGACCTCAAATCAATTTTCGAAAATACTCTATCACCCTGAAGCTGATCAAATAGGTCATCAATTCTCGGCAACGAATATTTATTCTTGATAGTAACTTTATTCAGCTGCCGGTAATCTATACACATTCTCATCGACCCTCTTTCTTCTTTACAAACAAAACTGGTGCATCCCAAGGCGAGACACTGGTCTTATGAAACCCTTATCTAGAAAGTCTTGCAACTGTTCTTTTAATTCTTTCAATTCTGGTGGGGCCATCCGATATGGAGGAATGGAAATAGGCTGAGTGCCCGGAGCCATATCAATACAGAAATCAATATCCCTGTCGGGTGGCATACCCGGCAGGTCTACAGGGAATACCTCAGGAAACTCACGCATGATAGGAACTGAATCTATAGAATAAACCTCGGCATCGAAATCAAAAATATGAGCCAAATAAGCCAAACAATCTTTCTCCACCATGCGGCGAGCCTTGGCATATGAAATCACCCGGCTGGGAGAATGACAAGGAATCCTTTTTCCATTCTAATCGAGGCAACCTCGACAATGCTAAAGTAACTGTCTAGGCGTGATAGTCTAAGATGGCATAATAGGGCGACAACCAATCCATGCCCAGTATAACATCAAAATCAACCATGTGTAGAAGTAAAATATCCACACTAGTTTCAAGACTTTCTATGACTACCACGCACAAACGGTATACTCGATCTACCACGATAGCATCCCCCTCCGATGTAGACACATAAACAGGAACATTCAAGGGATTACGGGGCACATTCAAATACGAGGCAAAATAGGATGAAACATACGAGTAAGTAGACCTTGGATCGAACAAAACTGAATCATCTCTATCACAAACTGAGATGACACCTGTAATAACAGCGTCGGAGGACTCTACCTCGGGCCTGGCTGGAAATGCATATAGTCGGGGCTGGGCCCCGCTACCCTGAACCAAACCTTTGGGAGGACCTCGGAAAAGCTCTCGGAATATGCCCATATTCACCATACTCAAAACATCCCTCCTGATATGAGGACTGACCTTGGCGAACCGGATGACCACGATAATAACTCTGTAGAGGAGGTGCTCTAATAGGAGCTGAAGGAGCACCGTAGATTGCTCAGCAGAAGGAGGCACATAAGAACCACGACCCTTTGAAGTACCATGTGAAACCTGTAGTGCTGAATGGAAAGGCCTGGAAGAATGGCCTCTGCTAAATGAAGTCCCGTCTCTAGATGATGAACCACTGAAACGATCGGAATGACGAGGTATCTTGTCTGACCCCTGACCCCCTATCCCAAGAACTGACTCAACCCTCCTAGCTATATTAGCTGCATCTGAAGAGAAATCTCGGTCCCTGTCTCCTTGTCCATATGCAACCTAATGGGCTGAGCAAGGCCATCAATAAACCGTCTGACCCTCTCCCTCTCTGTGGGCAATAAACGAATGGCATGTCTAGCCAAATCCACGAAATGAGTCTCATACTGGGTCACTGTCATGCTGCCCTGCTGAAGTCGCTCAAACTGACGACGCTTATCCTCTCGAGAAGTAACAGGCAAGAACTTCTCCAAAAAGAGATGAGAGAATTGATCCCAAGTCAGAGTAGGTGATCCAACTGTTCTAGTCAACAGAAAGTCCCTCCACCATTTGTTGGCGGATCCAGTCATCTGAAAAGCAACAAAATCGACCCCATTGGTCTCCAAAATACCCATATTTCGCAACACCTCATGACAACTATCCAGATATTCCCGAGGGTCCTCTGAAGTAGCACCACTGAAGTGAACATGAAATAACTTAATGAACCTGTCAAACCAAGCATCGGCAGACATAGCTGCCCCATTAACGGGTAGCACTGCTGCAACTGGCTGAACTACCCCAAAGGGGTTGGCTATTGGGGTCTGAACCTGAGGATTAGTCTGGACTGGAGTGTGGGTAGCAGGAGTCTGGACCCCTCCTCCAGCCTCAGATACCGCTGCTGCAACAGGGAATGTGCCCGTTTGGGCCACACTCTCCATCAAGCCCACTAAACGGACCAAAGCATCCTGAAGAACCGGGGTAGCAATAAACCCCTCGGGGACCTGAGCTGGTCCGCTGGAACAGTCTAAGATGGAACCCCTCATTAATCTCAATCTGGGGTTCCGCAGATGGGGCTGCTGCTTGGGAAATGGGCTGAGTTATGCCCCTACCTCTCCCTCTGGCGTAGCCTCGGCCTTTGCCCCTAGTAGGAGCTGCTGCTGCTGGAGGATCGAAATGCTACCGTGTTCTCGCCATCTGCGAGAGAATATAAGAATCTAATCAGTATTTGGGATACAAGAATCACATGATAGAGTAGAAATAAAAATGAAGTTGTTTCCTAACTCAATAGCCTCCGAAAGATAAGTACAGACGTCTCCGTACCGATCATTCAGACTCTACTAGCTTGTTCGTGAATTGTGAGACCTAAGCAACCTAGTGCTATGATACCAACTTGGCACGACCCAAATTCCCAACCTTAGGGATCGTGATGGCGCCTAACACCACACTTTCTAGGCAAGTCAATGTTAGAGTTCGCTTAACTATTTCCTTTAATTAACCATTTAAACATGAAAAAACAATTTTAAATTAATACTTAATCTAATGGCTTTAAATGAATAATTCACAATATAAAAAAATAAAATAAAATAATTAACTACACCGAGCCACAAATTAATTATATAGATAAATCCAAAAACTACCCCAGAGTCTGGTGTAACAATTCACGAACTACTAAAGAATACTACAAATACTTGGCTGAAAGAAATAATGTAACTGTTCTGAATACAATAAAATACCGTTTATGAAAATAGGAGAAGACTCTCGGGATCTGCGAACGCCGACAGATATACCTCATGTCTCCGAATGAATGAATAGCCGCTCTAAATATCTCTACTGCTGATCGGTACCTGGATCTGCACAACAGATTGCTGAATGTAGTATCACTGCAACTGACCCCATGTACTGAGTAAGTGCCGAGCCTAACCTTGACGAAGTAGTGACGAGGCTACGGCGGGGCTTTAGCAATATAACGTGTGACAATAATATATAAAGCAAGAAGGAAATCTAAACAAATAATTAAGTACTGAAACAACAATAAAATAACTCAGCCGCCTTTTCCAGGCCTTATCTATAACGAATTCTCAAATAATTTGCAAATTTCCAAACTTTAACTTTAAATAAAAGTAGTGCCGAAAATATGAAGAATAGTAAAATAAACATTTAAGCCTTTCAAATATTTATTTTCTTTGAAGTTCAGTAAAAATATAAATGTCCTCCCTTATTGCTCCTTATTGCGTTGTGCAACCTGCTCCCACCTGTCCACCCTTATTGCTCCTCCCTAAATATATCACCCTCATTAATCCTGTTGCGACATGCAATCCTCTCCCACCTGTCCACCCTTATTGCTCCTCCCTAAATATATCACCCTTATTACTCCTGCTGCAGCGTGCAACCCGATCCCACCCGTCCACCCTTATCACTCCTTCTTGCGGCGTGCAACCCGCTCCCACCAGACATCTCATATCAATTTATTCATAAATTTCACAATTTAGGCCAAGCCTTTCACAATATTTTTTTCTCAACAATTATAAATAAGAAACTGTATTTTTCTCGTAACTTCATTAATATCCTCTTAACCATGAAATCAACAGGAACATAAATATGTATATATATCTCGTAAAAATAATGCCAAACCGCTCAACCGTTTTGTACCACAAGGGAACCAGCTAAAACAACCAATACTCTTTCCAAAATAACCACAATAATATTTAACAACAAAATAACAAGGCCAAGTAGTCATAGAAACAATAATGAACATAGAACAATTAAGACAAGAATCAATTAAGTTGGGAATGGGAAAGGGATCATGTTTAACAGGAAATTTGGTGGTGCATAGATACTAGTCACCACAAATATACACCACACACATGCATTTCACATAGCAAACAAGTGGGGATTCCTATCTCAAGTCAATGTTAGACCAAACACTTACCTCAATTTCATAGGCCACTCACTGCTCAATTACTGCTTTTCCTTTAGAATCTTGCTCTAACTTGCTCGAATCTTATCATAATTAACTCGATACCATTAATTAATGCTAAAGGAACTAACTTTATTGAAAACTATAATTTTTCCTAAGTACTCTAAAAAAAAGTGAAAACCCGACCTCGGGCCTGTTTGGTCTAAACTCGGGGTTCAGACCAAATTACGTTCACCCATTCACCCACGAACCCAAATATACAATTAGTTTCGAAATCTGACCTCAATTTGAGGCAAAAAATTAATTTTTACAAAATTCCCTAATTCTACCCAAATCCTCAATTTTTACCCTGAAAATTCTTAGTTTTTGATTTAAAGTGATGAAAAAATAAGGAATTGACAGAGTGAAGTTTAGAATTGATTACCTATGACTTGGGGATGATATTTGATGAAGAAAATCGTTCCTAGTGCTGTGGGGTCGAAAATATGAAGAAGAAAGGTTTCTAACCGTTTTTAAATTGTATTTATATGACTGGGCAGCAGACCTATGCGTTCACATAAGAGGGGCTGCGTTCGTGGAGCTTTATCTCCCAGGTCCCTCCGCGTTCGAGTTGAAGCAGTGCGTTCGCGTAGAAGGAAATCCAGGCGGCTCCCCCAGGCCCACTAATTCTATGCGTTCGCATCT
>ML357395.1:0-27600 GCA_005239505.1 Nicotiana paniculata | reverse complement strand
GGGGGGGGGGGGGGGTGCATTCGCATAGCATGAAATGACCCCCCAGCATTTTTACTGTGGCGTTCGCGTTCAAAGGGGCTGCGAACGCAATGCACAAAAGTGTTGTGCACTGACAACAGAAAAATCAACAATCTTTCAAGTGTAAAAACATCCCAAGGCCTATTCAAAAACTCACCCGAGCCCTCAGGGATCTAAACAAAACATGCATGCAAGTCTAAAAATATTATACGGACTTGCTCGTGCAATCAAATCATGAAAATAACATGTAAAATCATGAATTAAACCTCAAAACGTATCATTTTCCTCCAGAACACTTAAAGTTCATAACTTTTCAACCGGATGTCCGAATCACGTCAAATAGACTTTGTTTTTCACCAAATTTCACAGTTAACCTCTAAATAATATAACAAATTTGTATCGGGCTCCGGAACCAAAATACGGGCCTGATACCAATGGTTTAAAATATTAATTCTTTTCTTTATTTCATTAATATTTTAGCAAAACAATTTCTTTTAAAAATGAATTTCTAAGGCTTGGGACCTCGGAATTCATTTTCGGGCATACACCTGAGTCCCATATTTTACTGCGGACCTCTCGGGATTGTTGGAACACGGATCCGGGTCCATTTACTCAAAATGTTAACCAAAGTCAACTATAATCAAATTTTAACTCTAGAAACTAATATTTCTCATATTTTCACATAAAAGCTTTCCGGTTTTATGCCCGGACTGTGCACGCAAATTGAGGTATTTAAAATTAGTCTTTTTGGCTATTAAGAACATATCGGAGTCTAAATTCATAAAATGACCCCTTGGGTCATCACAATTAGTCTTTAGGAGAACCTCTCTTGATTATCCTTCTAACTAGGTTTAATCATTGATTCAACTAGCCTCTTTCGATTACTAAGAAGAATTAATGAACTCAACCAACAATATAATGCAAAGATGTCACAAGTTATGCCTCTCTCGATTACATAGACAAGTGAATATAGATGCAACAATTAAATCATACAAAAATGATTTAATACATAAAACTAGAGTTATAATCCACAAACAATCATCAATACACCAAATACATCAAACCCTAAAGAGAACTACTCCATAGCCATGGAGCAATTCATCACAAATATGTTTAGGAAAACATAAAATGATCCAAACTCGGGTCTTGAGTGAGGAATGAATGATGAAATCCTTGTGCTCGTGTTCTTCCAATTCCTCCTTAGCCTCCTTAGGTATAAAATATATCAAAAGTCCAGAAAATAACATTTTTCATGCATTTATACCAAGTAAGGTCGGGCCCAGACGAAACCACCTTCTCCTAGCTGAAATAGGACAATTGCTCAGGAGAGTTTGTATAGGCGCGCCGCATAGGGAGACGCGCCACACATGGTGCTTGCGGGGATTATCAGGAAGCTTACAAATTCACTAGGCCGCACAAATGCACAGCTATAGCGCACTCGCACCGCCCCCACGCACCGTGGCAGTGCAAAATCCTCAGAGCTTCACTTTTTCCTTGCGTTTTGACGTCTAGACTTGGTCTTCGACCCCCAAACACAATCCCGGTTTAATCCCTTGGCCTGTTACTCAGACTTCAAAGCTCCAAATAGCTTGAATTAGTTTCACAACATCTACATAGCTCGAAATCAATACTACATGGAATACAAAACACAATAAGTGTAAAACACTACCAATTATAGCTCAACAAAAGTAAAGTGCAGTAAATTAGAGTGCAATAAGTGACTAAAATACGTAATTAGTAATGAATCGATCAATCGTTTTGAGCTCTAGTGTTTCGGTCGATGGTTTGAGACTTTGAATAGTTTTATATGATATATTATGAATTGCGTGTGGGGTCAGTTTTAGTTTTTGAATGGTTCGGGATTTATTTGGAAGAATGACTATCGATTTGGAAGCTTTAAGTTGGAAGAGTTGAGCAAGGTGTGACTTTTGGATAGACAGACTCGAATCGAGTTTTTTTTGAATCCGATAGGTTCGTATGATGATTTTGGACTTGTACATACGTTCGTGTTCATTTTTGGAGGTTCTTAGAAGGATTCGACACTATTTGTCGAAAGTTGGCAACTTGAAGAACTTAAGAGTTCATAAGTTTGACCAAGAGTTAACTTTGATGTTATTGGACTCCAATTGGTGTTCTGAGATTCTGATAGGTCTATAAAGTTGAATTGAACTTGTGTACAAAATTTGGAAGTAAGCCGAAGTGTTTAAGTGAGATTGAGACACTCTTTTGAAAGAATGAAGAATTAATAACTTAAGAGAAATTCTATTCCGTTTGAGTCTCAATTCTTTGTTATGATATTCCTGTGGATGTTTTAGGGTTTTGGATAAGTTTAGATAATTTATTTGTACTTGTTGGTATGATTGGTTGGGCCCCCGAGGGGCTCAGGTGTGTTTTGCATCATTGGTTGAGAAACTAGTTAAGTTAAGGATTTGGAGTTTGACCATGGTCAATATCGGGTCATGATTGTAACGACCCAACCGGTTGTTTTGAGCCCTAGCGCGTCGTTCAGCGGTTCGAGGTCATGAGCAGCTTCATTTCAGGTGTTATGACTTGTAGGTGTGGTCGGAATTGAATTTCGGGAATTTTAGAGTCAATTTGGAAAGAAAATTCTCATTTCAGAAGCCTTAAGTTGGAAGAATCGACTAAGATTGGATTTTTGAGTAAATGACCTCAGAATCAATATTTTAAGGTTCCACCAGGTTCGTATGAAGATTTTGGACTGGGGCGTATGTTTGGATCATGTTTTGGATGACCCGGGAGCGTTTCAGCGCATATTGTAGAAGTCAGCATTTGAGAAGAAATTCCATAAGTCTGGGTTGAAGTGCATTTCAGTGATATTGATGTCCGTTTGGGATTCCGGGTCTGGGATAAATTCTCCGTAAGGTGATTCTGGAGTTGGGAGCTCAATCGGAAGTGAATTCGGAAGTCCGTAGGTTATTTTGAAGTAATTTGGCTAAAGATAGAAGTTTGAAGGCTTTTGAGAAATCCGACCGGAAGTGGAAATTTTGATATCGGGGGAAGAATGCTATTCTGAAAGTTGGAGCAGGTCCGTAATGTAGAATGTGACTTGTGTACAAAATTTGGGGTCAATCGGACGTGATTTGATAGATTTCGGCATCGAAGGTAGAAGTTTGAAATTTTAAAGTTTCTAAAGTTTGAATTGGAATGCGATTCGTGGTTTTAGCATTCTTTGATGTGATTTGAGGCCTCGAGGAAATCTGTGGGATGTTATGGGACTGAGTCGTGTAATTGGACGGGGTCCCGGGGGCCTCGGGTGTGTTTCGAGGTAATTTCGGATCATTTTTTCCCTGTTTTGCTGCTGCTGTATTCTGGTGTCCCTGGTGTGCATTGCGATCGCATCCAGAGGAGTGCGATCGCGAAGAAGAAAAATTGGAGGGCTGGAATTTGTCTTATGCGATCGCAGGGAGGGGAGTGCGATCGCATAGGAGGAAATTGGAAGCTGCTAGATTTTGGCCTATGCGATTGCAGGAGATAGTATGCGATGGCACTGTNGGGGGGGGGGGGCTGCTGCTTTGGTCTATGCGAACACAGGAGTCGTAGTGCGATCGCACATAAGGAATCAGGGAGGCACCAAAGTTGGCCTATGCGATCGCGACAGATGTCATGCGATCGCATAGGAGGATCGCCTGGGCAGTGTGCTATTTTTAAACGGACTTGGCTCATTTTCTTCCATTTTTCATTTGGCTTGGGCGATTTTTGGAGAGCTTCAAGAGGGGATTTCCGTCATCTATGTCAATGTAAGTTTTTCCTACTCATCTTAAGTTAAATACAAGGTTTGTATATAGATTTGGCCAAGGAAATTAGTAGAAACTGGGATTTTGAAGAAAAACCTAGAATTTGGTATTTTTTGAATATTGACCACGAATTTGGGCATGGGATTGAGAGAAAATCATATATTTGAGTTTGTGAGATTATGGGTAATCATTATCTTCGAAAAATTTAAGAATCCGGGCACGTGGATCCGATGGCATTTTGGTCAACTTTTCGAGCGGATTTGGGAATTTATATAATTTGAATTGTTACAAGTATCAGAGTGAATTTTCATTGGTTTGCCATTATTTGGTAGTTTCGGGACGTTGTGCATCAATTGGAGTCGTCGGAAGGGCTTGGAATCCGGTTATGAATCTTTCGAGCAAGGTAAGTCTCCTTTCTAACTTTGTGAAGGGGAATTATCCCCATAGGTGAACTAATCGAATATGTGCTACTATTTGTGGGGGCTACCTACGCACGAGGTGACAGAGTAGCTACTATCATGCTTGTGTCTGGGTAGTCTAGGATTCACTAGCATGCTTTACTTGCTGTACTTGTAACTTTGCTAATAAAATTAGACTGTTAAAATTATCGAATTAGTAACTGAATACCTAAGAAGGTTGAAGTTTATTTTCTTAATCATCTAGAAAGGGAAATGATTTTCCTTGGATAATTGTTTTTCCTGATAAAGCATGTTTTACTTGCCGTATTTGTAGCCTTACTGATAAATTTATAATATTTAAAACCTTGTCAAACTTGGCAAATGAATTTCCAGAAAAGATTTAAATACTATCTACAAATCCATTAAAAAAGAGAATTTTATCACTTCCTTAAGTAACTGTTTTCCTGATAAAATGTGAATTTATTATGTGAATATCTGTGTTTATGAGTACCTGAGTCGCATGTATGATTCACGAGCAGGGTAACCCTATTATTTATATGACCGCGTCGCATGTTCGATTCGCGAGTGGGGTAATAGATGCATCTATGGTTGGAGCCGTTCGACCCTCGACATTTCTTGCGCATGATAATTGCTGCGTACTTTCGGTGATTTATACCTGTTTACTGGCCTGGGAATTATAAATTTTCAATTGAAATAATGATGATTTGAAATATTAAATGTGAAATAAGTCGCTATTTCCTACCACAACATATTAAATTGCCTATGATATTCTTGCCTAGTGTCACCCTTGATTGAATTAAATTGACCTCTAGCAAGTGTCAAATTCGACCTCTCGTCACTACCTCTTCAGGGTTAGGCGGGATACTTACTGAGTACACATTGTTTTCGTACTCATGCTACACTTGCTGTGCAGTTTTATTGCACAGGTACATTCATAGATAGTGGCGCTACTTGACGCAGTGATGTGACTGATTTGAAGATTTAGACGAGCTGCACCATCCGAAGGCGACCCACAGCCGGCATAGTCTTCCTCAGATGTATTGTATTTATTTCAAATTCCTTGTCCAGTTTGTATTCCGGACAAGCATTGTAGTACATGTATAATTCTTAGATATTTGCTCATGCACTTGTGACTCCGGGTTCTGGGATAATTATGGGATTTACTCACTATTTAAATTTGCTAAAGATTTTATTGTTTACTCAGTGGAAGTTCGCTAATTATTATTTAAAAAAAAAATGACTTCGAGAATTTTAAAATAAAGATTTTATTTATTTATTAAGTGTGCTTGCCTGACAGTGGAGTCCGACGCCATCACGACCTTAATGGATTTTGAGTCGTGACAATGATGATCTCATTTTGGTGTTTTGAGTGCGCGATCAGATTTGTAGCGTATTTTATGATTGAAATGCATATGTGTTTTATGTACGGGAGGTTCTGAATGAGTTTTGGGTGCTAAAACAAAGATTCTTTAGTTGCTAATGTTCCGGTGTAAAATAATTACGAAAATGTCATTTTTTATCCCTTAAGTTTTCAGACTTCCTTTAAAACTTCAAAACATCATATCTCCCTCATTTTAAGGTCGAATTGAGTGATTCAAAAGGATATCTTGGGTATAATCTCGCAAGGATTATGTAAGGCTTATCAAATATGAGTTTTGGGATCATCTAGGATCTGATTTGAGCCATAACAATTGCTGTATTTTTTTACTTATTCCGGAATTTAGTCATTTTTTTCTCAAATGATTTTGGAGCTTGGATTTGGGCGATTTTGGAGAGAATTTTCACAATATCGATTGAGGTAAGTGTTTTCTAATTGGTTTTGATCATATTTCATGAATCGATCTTCGATTTTGCCATTTGCATTATGAATTTTAAAGACAAATTAGGGGTTTTTTTGTCTAAACTTTCCTAAAGTAAAATTTTGAGTTTTGAATGTTGATTCGGGGTTGGATTTGAGTGAACCTAGTATGGTTGGCCTTGTAATTGAATGAGATGTCTGATTTTGTGAGTTTTGTCGGGTCTTGAGGTGCGGGCTCATTTTTGACTTTTTTGTTGACTTTGAGTAAATATGTAAAGATTCGACCTTTATCGATTGAGTTTGCTTCCTATGGCAGTATTTGATGATTTTGAGTTGCTTTTGTCTAGTTTTGAGCCGTTCGGAGGATGATTTGACCGGGATGGAGCTTCTAGTGTATCGATTTGGCCTCTTTGAGGTAAGTGTCTTGCCTAACTTTGTTGGGCAAATTTTTTCTACTAATTGATATTGTTTTCTACATGCGTGGGTGATGCATATATGAGGCGACGAGCGTATATGCATGTACTGGGGTTAATCACGCTCGGGTTAAATTATACGATTAACTATGCCTTGTAGATTTATGTGGCCTTCTTGTTTCATGTATTCCTTGACTTCTAGATTTCTATGAATATGAACTTAAATGCTAGAAACCATGATTTAGCTTATTATAAGTTGATTAAAATTTGACAGGCTTTTGTAAAATTATTGAAACACTTAATTCGATTGTTATTATACTTAATAACAAATACATCGCTACGACCGTTATTCTTGAGATATTGGATTCTATACTTGAGTTGAAGATCCTTTTTGAGACTTGTTGAAATACTGAATAATAAGGTTCTCGAGGTTTATTGAATTGTTATTGGCTTGAAATCCGTGATTGACGTTCATTTGAAATATTCACTTAATATCTCTCCTTGATATTATTCATGCTTCCTACCTTGCTTGTTATTGATATACATGTGCTTGGTGAGGAAGAACGTAAAGCACGAAGGGTGATGCCGTTTCATTTCATTTACATTATCATGTGAGAATGAGAGCAAAAGCACGAAAGGTGATGCCGTTCCATTTCATTTACATTATCATGTGAGGAAGACTGTAAAGTACGAAGGGTGATGCCATGCTATTTCATTTACATTATCATGTGAGAATGAGAATAAAAGCACAAAGAGTGGCACCGTTCCATTTATTTACATTATAATGTTTTTATTTACATTATCATGTGAGGATGAGAGTAAAAGAACGACATGCCATCTCATTTACATTTATTATCATGTGTTCATGGCACAAAGGGTGTATCCGTGCATGCGAGGACGAGAGGCATGCATTATGTGGTGATATCTTTTTCTGTTTATGTATTCATTCTTTTATCTTGAGTTGTTATGATTGAAACTATTTTTTCTATGTGACTTGTCATTGTTGTTTTGTCTTTGTCCTCTATCTCAATTGTTGTTGTGTTATCTATCTATTTAACTTGCAAATAGTATGCTTTCCTTCTTGTTTGTCATATCTACATCTATTCCGCTTCTCATTTGTTGCACTTTCGTATAAGCCTTTTACCATGTTAGTTAATCATGCCTTCTATTTTGTTTAGCTTATAAATATCACGCTTTCCTTCATGGTTGTTATATTTGCATCTAAGCCTTCTACCATGTTGGATAGTAAAATTTAGGTTGCTCTATCTTAAATGCTATCATTACTTCTATTCTTCTATCTAGTCTGTTACTATTGCCCATTTGCACTGCGTTGCTCGTTATTGCTTTCTATGTGTCTCCCACTTTATCGTTATTGTTATTGGAATTTCTTTCACTGGTTGGTAATGTTACACGTATGCTCGGTGAGGAAGAGATAAATGGACGAAGGGTG
Organism: Nicotiana paniculata; assembly: GCA_005239505.1. Taxonomy (NCBI): domain Eukaryota; kingdom Viridiplantae; phylum Streptophyta; class Magnoliopsida; order Solanales; family Solanaceae; genus Nicotiana; species Nicotiana paniculata. Next base: position 19,747 of record ML357395.1, on the reverse strand, counting down.
TTTCCATGCCAACTGAATTGACTTACATTCATATATTTGGTGAGGATGAGATAAACACACGAAGGGTGTATCCGTGCCATTTGATTTGATATCTTATACATTTCTCACAACATGAAAGTTATGAATTTAGTACCGCGATTTCTTCTAGTAATCATTTACTGCCTCAGATAGTTCTTTTCTTGTATTCTTATCTATTATGTTCTAGAACTATTCCTATTGCTAGTTTACAGCACATGTTATAATAGTGAGTATCTTTTAAATAAAAATCCTCGTCACTACTTCAACGAGGTTAGACGATATACATACTGGGTACTTAGGGTCGGTTGTACTCATACTACACTTCTGCACCTTGCGTGTAGATTTTGAAGCTGGAATCGTTGTGTATGGCGGGAGCTGGCATTGAAGATATAACTGCATTTCAATTATAGCTGCCACTTGTCCTTGGTAGCTTTATATTTTTCTAATTTATTTATGTAAACTTCAAACAGATGATGTATTTATCCATACCAGCTTCTGTAAATTCTAAGTCTTAGAAGCTCATGATTTGTACTACCAGTCCTTGGAATTTGTATAGAAAGTTTAATTATTTTATCCAATTTCTCTTATTATTTGATTTGAGTTGTGTTGATTGTATTTGACTTATCTAGCGAGCTGAGTTAGGGTCCATCACGACTAGGTGGATTTTTGGTCGTGACATTATAGCCTACCATCAAACCACCACAAAAAGCTTATAGTTCAGCTGACAATTCTCCTTCCTCTTGTCATTATTCCTTACAACCAAAAACACAACTCCAAAACATTTCTCTCGTACTAAAAAAATATGGCTCCTTTGTACAAATCTTCCCTTTTCTATAGTCTTTGTTGTCTTAGTTAACACTGTCTTAGCAAAAATCTGATCCACCCAGATCCTATTTGATTCTCCTCCTATCATAACCTTTGACGAATTTTGGATCACCATTTCAGTCCTCTTAACCTCATTGTCACCGACATCTCCTACTCTAACCCGAAATTCGGACACGAACACAAACACGTTCCCTCCAAATTGGGTTTCTTCCTTGTCACCAATGAAGCTTAGAAACTTCTTCCAGTGTCTTTGGTGAAAATCTGAGCTAGTATTCTCTTTCTTCTTTGTATATATGTTCATTGTATTTCATTGTATCAGAGAGAAAATACAATTTATTGAGCGAGCAACCTATTGTGATTGTATGCATTGATACAACAAAATTTAAGTCTATCCTCTTTTACTTCTTTGTATGTACCTACATTGTATTTTGTTGTATAAAGAAAATACAATATGTTGAGCGAGTGCATACAGTCAATCGTGATTGCATACGTTGATATATAAAAATCTGAGTTTGGCTGTATGTATCCCTCAATGTATAGATCATATATGTATTTTGTATTTTTCAATGCAAATACATAATTTTTTTTTGTATTTATGTATTTTGAAGGTGATTTTTTTGGCAGGTGCATGTATTTTTTGAATTTTTATTATTTGAATACAATCGAATATAATAAAGTAAATTGAATACATCTGAATATCACTGTTTTTTGATTTTTTGTTGTTTGAATACAATCAAGTTGGATATAGCAATTAAATACATTGTAAATAATTAAGAATGAATACAACCGAATTGAATGCAGTGTATACAACAGAATTGTATACACTGGCATACACTCTATTTCTTGATTTTTTATTGTTTGAATATAATTTAATTCAATACAGTGAGATTGAATACAATGTAAAATATATAAGAATGAATGCATCTGAATTGAATATAGTATATACAACCGAATTGAATACAACGACATACATCCTATGGAAAGTAATTAGTAACTACGAAAGGTCATTAGCTAAATTACAGATACGTCTGGCAATAAGCCTCCAAACAATAGTCATTTCTAAAAACTCCTAAAATTTAACTAGTAACCAAATTACATACAACCTTAGATCTTTTTCTCCTTCTTAGCCTCCTCCTCCTCCTCCTTCCCCTCCTCCTTCTTCTTCTTAGTTGCTGTAAAAATAAAGGTGAGCAGGTTTTAAGGCGATTTATAGTGTTTTACAGTAGTGAGTTGATATGACGCTCCTCTCTTTGTTACTGATTTGGGTCTTCTGCTAAATAGGTTTGGTAGATTTGTTGTTGTTTTGACAAATTGATGATTATGTTTGTTCTTTATGATATTTGAGAGTTATGCTTCATATTTGAGCTCATTTGGAGTAGTTTTGGGTGTTGAATCGTGTGTTGGATTGTTGAAATTCGAAGAACATGTTTATGTTGGGCAATTTTCACTTCAGATTAAAAAGTCTTAGGTGCATTTGAAATTAACTCCACTACGACCAATTAAGTCTTGAGTGCATCTTTACTTCAGATAAGAATATGTAATAGATAAAGAATGTATATCAAACAAATAATAAGTAACAATTAATCCAACTAAAGCAAGCTGCAAGATCGTATGCGTCATGCCCCAAAATCCCACCATCGGGTCGTGATGGCGTCTAACGTTGAACCCGCTAGACAAGCCAACGTGTATAGATAAACTAGCATATTAACATCAATTTAATAGGATAAACTAAACGGTTCACAATTTAACAGCGGAAATAAATATGGTTTCAAGCTAAATAAGGACAACATAATACAACAACACGTAAATTTTCCCAAAACCTGGAGTCACAAACTCACGAACTGTCTATAAGAGTGCTAAATACAAGTCTAAAAAGAGAATGCATAGCTGTCTCTGAAACTAGGGAAAAAAATAAGACATAAGTGAAGACAAAGGGATGGAAGAGACGCCAAGGCCCACGAACGCCAACGGGTATACCTTGAAGCCTCTATGATAAGATGGAAGACACTCCCACTAATGATGTCCTTCGGGTCCGGCTGCATAATCTGCACAACATAAAGAAGTGCAGGTGTAGCATTAGTACAACCGACCCCATGTACTGAGTAAGTGCCGAGCCTAACCTCGGCGAAGTAGTGGCGAGGCTAAAACACGACAACAAAGTGTACCTGTGCAGTTAAATAGTATAGCAGAAACTAAACAAGAATACAATTACGGGGAGAACATGCTGGGGTAAGAGATATCAAATACTGAAATGACAGAAACAAAAACAACAGCCTGAAATATCTGAAAATAATAATGGGAAATGACAACACAGATTAAACAGTGAAAGATGCGGCATGACATGTCTCCTCGTGCATAATAATAATATAAAACTTGGCACGGAATGTCCCCTCGTGCATGCTCAATATAAACATGGCACGGAATGTCCCCTCGTGCATACTCAATATAAACATGGCACAGAATGTCCCCTCGTGCATAATAAATATAAATATGGAACGGAATGTCCCCTCGTGCATAATAAATATAAACATGGCACGGAATGTCCCCTCGTGCATAATAAATATAAACATGGCACAGAATGTCCCCTCCTGCATAATAAATATAATCATGGCACGGAATGTCCCCTCGTGCATAATAAATATAAATATGGAACAGAATGTCCCCTTGTGCATAATAAATATAAACATGGCATGGAATATCCCCTCGTGCATAATAAATATAAAACACGGCACGGCATCACCCTTCGTGCTTTAACACTCTTCCTCACCCAAACAACAATCACAAATAAGGGCAAGGAAATAAATAGAGTAAAAACAGAAATCCCGGCAAGGGAACATCAATTAAACAATTAAATCCCGGCAAGGGAACAATAACAGTAATCTCAACATCCCAGCAAGGGAGACAATATCAAACAATGCACGGCATCACCCTTCGTGCTTTAACACTCTTCCTCACCCAAACAACAATCACAAACAAGGGCAAGGGAGTAAACAGAATAGAAATAGAAATCCCGGCAAGGGAACATCAATTAAACAATTAAATCCCGGCAAGGGAACTATACAACGATGACCCGGCAAGGGACATTTCAATAACTCTTTCTCTTTCTTTCACTTTCATTTCCATAATTTATTCTATTACTCGAGCCAATGCTCCAAAAGATGTAATTATCTCATATTCTTTCATCATTCATTTCACAATTTGAGCCAATGCTCCAAGGATGAAATTATATCATATCTCTTCATTATTCGTTTTACAATTTGAGCCAATGCTCCAAAGATGTAATTATCTCATATCTCTTCATTATTCGTTTCACAATTTGAGCAAATGCTCCACAGATGTAATTATTTCATATATTAATTTGAGCCAATGCTCCAAAGATGTTTAAAGATTACAATTCACTTCACATGCCCTTTACAACGTATAGAAATCCTCAATTAGGCATAGAAATTAAACAAAGTCAGAATATTCAAAATATAGGGACTCACGGTCATGCAAGACACCAATGTATAGATATTCGTCACCATGCCTATACATCATATTTGACAATTAGCAAATAGCAAATAATACTCAACTCCTATTCCCTCAAGCTAAGGTTAGACTAAACACTTACCTCAGGTCCAGAGTATAGCAATTAACCCTCTAACACCCCTTTCCTTTAGAATTCAACTCCAGAATGGTATTATCTAGGCATAATCAACTCAAGTATATCAATAAGGATTCAATAATTCAATTACATAGCCTAATTACCCATTTCCATGCATTCTTCCAAAACAACAAAATTCGACCCCGGCCTCGCTTGATCCAAACACGAGGCTCGGGCAAAACCACGTCACCCATTCACCCACGAGCCCGAATATATAATTTATTTTCAAATTCGACCCCAAAATGAAGTCTAAATCAAGAAAATTCAAAAGGGCCTAACTGTCACGCCCCAAAATCGAGGGACGAGACCGTCGCCTAACCGAATGAACCCGGTCAAGCAAACCTGATTTGCCTTTCCTATCCCACGCGTTACCCCGTGATTTCAATATACATTATTCATGTGGAATAGCCATTTATAACTTAAGCATAAACATACGACTTGAATTCATTTCTACTTCTTATCGTTACCAACATATGAAACAAAATACTTGCAAAATACATACAACATTTACCAACGTGGATGACGATTTCGAACCGTACCCTTACTTACCCAAAATACATATGTACACTACCCACATTATGTCTACGGATCCTCTACGAATACCAGAAACATAACATTACATTCCGGAAACAAGGCCCCGACTATACCTTACAATACACAATAAACTCAAAAGAAGGTGGCATGAACCACACATGGCCCCGAGAGGAAGTGGGGCTCACCAATGCAGCTGACGGAATGGAGATGAGGCATTACGGTCGCTGGGCTGAATTACCTACTATGGAACCACCTACAATCATCATAAGAATGTAGCGCCCCCGGCAAAAGGGACGTCAGTACATTTGGATTGTACTGGTATGCATGTACAAACTTTACTCTAAGTAAAATCAGCAATACACAGATAAGAGACGGTAATAGAATCAACAAGCATTGCACAGAAACAGAAACAATCAAAATCACAAGTTCCACAGATTCCCCTTTTTCCTTTCCATCAACACCATATTCACAAAGAATTTCATCATAAGGACACAATCTCAGTACAACCAATAACCCATAAGATATAAAGTCACAACAGATCATTGCCCAAAACACGAGTCAAAGTAAGACATTTCCACAATCAGTGTGGTATGACTGAATAAACCACAATTCCTGTTTATCATATCATTTTACAGATCTTAGCACTTAATCATGTTCACATACTTGAGTTCGCTACCAATATTTCATACCGGCACATTATGGTACTTAACCAACCTTACACATGGCAAGACATTCACAAGTAAATCACCTTTCCACAATTTTGAATAGCAAATACGTGAATTTCAGCTAGACAGTCAGAGATTAGGGCATCATGCCTTAATATATTTAGAACACCCAATTTTGTACATACTCAGACAATTAACACGGAATAAATCAAACAATACACAACCAAGAGACAGTACTAGAACCAATCAATCAATGCACGTGGAAAGAAACAATCAAACAAGATGCACAATCTCTCCTTTTTCCCTTTCAACATCATCATATTCAAGAGCTCATATATTTTCATTTCAGTAGTGATATCGATCACATTTCATCCTTATTACCTCGGCCACCCTTATTACCTCGACCACCCTTATCACCACAACCCATCATCCTTATTACTTCGTGTTGCAGTGCGCAACTCGACCCCACCTGATAAATTTTAATTCACAGCACAATCACAAACAATTTCATCACAAGAATCACCAATTGAAGGAATACAAATTCATATCAACGACTCATTTATTTGGGCCCAAGGCACCATAACATCAATCAAGCAAAAATTTCATGAACACGGTGTTGCCACATTCGCTCAATTCAGTTACATTGTTTCACAATACTCTTTTTCATTTCTTTCCACGTATGGCTTTCAATTATTTTACACATTCCCACATTTGAGCACATTATCAATCTTTCGTTCATTGCCCATCAAACGCCTTTTACAACTTCATGCAGCACAGTAGCATGACAATCAACCAGGAAGAATCAGAGAGTAAAGTCTCACGTCTTAGCACTTTTGAACAGTCAATTCACACATTTCCAAACAAGTTACAAATACCACATACTCGAACCCAACAAGAGGATTCTACGAAGGTTAAATTTAGCCATACATACCTCAAAGAGCTTTTCCTTAGGTTTATACAATACACCAACACCTCTAGACATAACAATCTATAAGGAGATAGCGGAAATCGATTAATAATTAGAAAGATTACCCATGGTATAACTCTCTTAGGAATGTCATCAAACGCCTAGCATGTGAAGTAGACTACAAGGTTTAGAAATGACAATCTCTTCTTCCTTCGCCCAATTTTTAACATGAACTACCCAAATTAGTTCTTTAATAGCACATACTACAACTTAGTCCCACATGCATGGCCTATTTATAACCCTCACAACATATTTGAACACTTAACTTCTTGCATGAAATTTTTGGATGTAGAACTTACCCGGATGATAGTGAGCTAGAGATTAGCAAGCTTGATTCTTGAGGATTTGTGCAAGATTGATGAATGGGAGGCTAGGTTCCCTCTTTCTTTCTCTAAAATGCTCTCACCTCTCTCTATATTTAGTGTAAAAATAGTCCCAAATGAAGCCCTAAAGCTTATTTATCAAAGTGGGTTCGGATATGAAAAGTTCCAAAAAATGACCCCCGAAGTCAATTATGCTATAGCATAATCGACAGCATAATCATTATGCTATAGCATAATCGACAACATAATCATTATGCTATAGCATAATAGAAATCATAATCAACTATGCTATAGCATAATCAACATGCGACACCATAATGGTTTTGCCCGATTCTGCCCCATTATGCGACACAAATGCGGTCCGCATAGTCGTTTCGCGATCGCAAAAATGGTCGCAAATCTAGCCTTTGGTAATTTGACAATAACTTTTTGTAGGAATGACCAAATGACAAACGGTTTGAATCTTTGGAAACTAGACTCAAATACCTTTCATTTTATAGGTTATTTATCACATAATACCTTATATATAATTAGATATGCTCGTTCAAAGTGTGGACTAGTGCAAGTACCTTTGGAATTTTAGCCTATTATGAAATTTTTCCACTTGGCTTGGACTTAGGCCTCTACTTGGACCCTACCTTACTTATTATATGACTCATACACTTATTCACCACATCCCATTCAGTTAAATTATATTTAAAGCACATAAAATATTATAATTAGTCTACCTGGCACCCCGAATCCTATATTGCTTAGCAAACTTTTTCCGGGGTCTTACATCCTCCCCCGCTTAGGATCATTCGGCCTCGAATGAGAGGTAGAGCCTGACCTAAAAACCTAACATAACATATCTCTTTTCTATCCTACCTCAAGTCCCTAAATTTTGACTAACTCCCAAATTTTTCAAAAATTTCGGCAACATTTCCGTTGTAACTAGGCCTATCCACCTGTCAGAGAATCACCCAAAACCATACTAAAAACTCATCAATAACTTGACAAAGCATAACAATGTATATACCCATAACACTAATTCTCAACATCACAAGAACTACATTATCATAATGACACCTGAACATGGACTGCACATTTACAGATCATAACACCTATAAGGCACCTTTCAAGTCAAAACTAATTGATATACAACCAAGCGAAAACATTTTCCTCCCACGACACTTTCGGCCTTCAAGGTGGCCTCCTAGGCTTACAAGCTTTGCCATAACAAACTCACGGAAGCAATCCCAATCCCTAAACTTAACTAACAAGGATGACATCTAGACACCTCGCATGAGTTAACTATCCATTAACTTTACCTTTAATGATTTTCACTGTACAATTTACATTCCACTGGGCATTACGATTCATGGTAACAACAACCACCCAGAATTTCATCCCATGGAATCATACCATCAAGAATATCATTTCATAGTAACCAAACAATCATGTATTCATAATAGTCCCTACCAGCCATTAATGTAATCACAAAGGTGTTCATCAACAAGAATATAATTTCATTTCAATCAAACAATCCATATGAAGTCAAGCCACGATGATTCTTGCCGATAATGCATCATATAGGATATTAGCATGATCATATAGTTCAATCAAATCAATTCACACTCTTCTTTTATCACTACCTTCTTAGACATAAACATATGAAAATACAAAGTACACGAGGAACAGTTACGGGGAACATCATTCTCCTAGAAGCCGAGTGAGTAGAATGCCACATAATCTCATCAAATTTGACCTATTTAAGACTTTTGAAAAGGGGACACACTTTAGTTTGAAATCATGGCAATTTAAGCTTGAGATTTTAAGGAAAATCATTACTTTTGGAACCCATGATACAAGCCCTCGTAGCCCTAGAAAATCATCAACAATGGCGAGAAAGTACTTACAATCATTACGAGCTAGTGTAGAATAAGGCCTCGAAGTGACCATATGAATAACTACGAAAGGGTGAGAAGTCTTGATGCACTTATTAGAGAAGAGTAACCTTAGTTACCTAGTCACATGAACAAGTAGGGCAGGTAGATGATCGTTTAGGAGAAAATCTCACAAGGAGTGCGAGCAACATCATTTTATCATAACAAAAAGGAACATACTCCGACCCTCGATGCCATAAGGCATAAAATTAGATTCACAAGGAGAGTTACCAAATGAAAATAGATAGTAAGGCAGCACAACTAAGAGAACCACTTGGAATCAACAAACTTAAACAAAGTTGAAGACATTTAGAAGTCTGTAGTAAAGGGGAAACTTGCCCACTCTCAGGGCGCTTGTAGAGTACATAAAAGTGAGGTGAATTAAATCAGATCATATTGTTGGATAAGTAGTTGAGAATTTGAGATAATATCGCATTGAAGATTACGGGTAAAAAACACATGATGCAAGACAAATGAAAAGAAAGTGAGAGAGCTTATAGTAGTGACCTTTACATTGTAACCACTAGGAAAGGTGATAATATAAGGGATTACGAGGACCTTTACTTTTTTGAAAGAAGATCTCCGCGTATAGTCACATTATGCATAGCTCAAGAATATTAAAATCCAATTATGTTTAGAAACTCTACTTCACAACGAAGCACTGCAACACACTTCTACACAACTAGTTATTACCAACAAAATTGGGAGACACTGTAAGACTTGGCCGAGAGAAAGGCTTGACATATGAATGTGTTACTAGGGGTATTGTTACATCTGTCATATTTTCTGGATTCAACGGAATTGGTACAAAATTTGGGTGGATTACTATTAATAAAAGAAATTTTAATTCTAGATACTAGGGATTCAATTATGCTCTTTCTTCAGTCCTTGAAATTGGAACTGATAAATGGGTCATCAACTAGGGAAAACCCGGGTATGTCAGATGAACTATCAAAAAGGGAACTTGAGGTTTTAGGAGTAAACTCAATAGCTTCAGGTCTAGGGGGGACCACTACAAACATCAAAATCAGTTGGATTTGTAGCAACATGGAGCAATTAACATATAACGACACTTAAACAAGTATCATGCAATCCAAAGGAGGAGGAAAATGCTCGTCTTCCTTATAACCAAAAGAAGAACAACCCTCAAGAATAAGATGAGAAACAAGAATAAGTAGCACGATCCAGCTACATGGAGGCTCGACGGAACCTAGCTTCGATGGAGATTTAATAATGTTTAAAAGTAATTGAGCAGACCAATTTCAGAAAATAACCTGTCGGAGAAGAGGGAGATTCTCGCCAAGCAAATAAAAATTTAGCCGATTTCGACCACTAGGCCAAAATGGAAGCCTCAACAAATATAGAGCGAGGGCACTACCATACTAGAGGTGATGATGAAACAAAGCAAGATCTTCACCCATATCAATATTCAGATCGAAGTAGAAACCCGAAGAAAAGGGTCAAGAAAAGATATCTTTTTATTTGTGCGAAAATACGATAATGGTTCATCCCTTTCTTCGATGAGAAATTCTTTGGGTATAGTCCCTTGTTAGAGTTTAGAAGGGTGTGTTGGATATGGTAAGTCTATAGCTACAAATGAATTCAAGGACACAATTATAGAGCTCGGTGTCATAAGAGATTGCATATAAGAAATTTTGCGGTATAGTGAATTTCAAGAAATATTGGATCTCGTTCAAAGAGTAGGTGCATGCAATGGTTTGTGACTCAACATTTATTAAGACCATGCCTATGAAAGTTCTTCAATATGGATGTACATATACAACAAGAGTACATTGGTACCATACCGATATACTATAGGGTTTGGTGGTGCAGGGACATCAATAGGGACAAGGGCACTCCCTTCTTAGCGATAGGTTCTACCAATCCCTCCACAACTCAATATATTCTCCTAACAAGCCCTTGGGCAGTCGCTTCCGACTCAATGGTGGGATCATTCCCTCCTCATGGCTTCAAACACGTGGATTATGGTATCATGATTACTCATTTTTGGAGTAAGGCTTGGAGAGAAAACTAACTCCCTAACTTGAGATCTATCGCACGATTGGAGCATCAAAGAAGGGTGAAATTCCTAAATGTCCATGTAGCCCCCTAATTATAGATGTGGTCAACAACACACCGATAAGAAGGGCTCTACTAGACACGACTACGAGATATCCTAGGACACTTTTAAAACTATAGGCTATGATACCAAGTTTGTCACGCCCCAAAATCGAGGGACGAGACCGGCGCCTAACTGAATGAACCCGGTCAAGCGAACCTGATTTGCCTTTCCTATCCCACGCGTTACCCTGTGATTTCAATATACATTATTCATGTGGAATAGCCATTTATAACTTAAGCGTAAACTTAAGACTTGAATTCATTTCTACTTTTTATCATTACCAACATATGAAACAAAATACTTGCAAAATACATACAATATTTACCAACGCGGATCACGATTTTGAACCGTACCCTTACTTACCCAAAATACATATGTACACTACCCACATTGTTTCTACGGAGCCTCTATGAATACTAGAAACATAACATTACATTCCGGAAACAAGGCCCCGACTATACCTTACAATACACAATAAACTCAAAAGAAGGTGGCATGAACCACACATGGCTCCGAGAGGAAGTGGGGCTCACCAATGCAGCTGACGGAATGGAGATGAGGCATTACGGCCGTTGGGCTGAATTACCTACTATGGAACCACCTACAATCATCATAAGAATGTAGCGCCCCCGGCAAAAGGGACGTTAGTACATTTGGATTGTACAGGTATGTATGTACAAACTTTACTCTAAGTAAGATAAGCAATACACAGATAAGAGACAGTAATAGAATCAACAAGCATTGCACAGAAACAGAAACAATCAAAATCACAAGTTCCACAGATTCCCCTTTTTCCTTTCCATCAACACCATATTCACAAAGAATTTCATCGTAAGGACACAATCTCAATACAACCAATAACCCATACGATATCAAGTCACAACAGATCATTGCCCAAAACACGAGTCAAAATAAGACATTTTCACAATCAGTGTGGTATGACTGAATCAACTACAATTCCTGTTTATCATATCATTTTACAGCTCTTAGCACTTAATCATGTTCACATACTTGAGTTAGCTACCAATATTTCATACCGACACATTAGGGTACTTAAATAACCTTACACATGGCAAAACATTCACAAGTAAATCAACTTTCCTCAATTTCGAATAGCAAATACATGAATTTCAGCTAGACAGTCAGAGGGTAGGGCATCACGCCTCAATATATTTAGAACACCCAATTTTGCACATACTCAAACAATTAACACGGAACAAATCAAACAATACACAACCAAGAGACAATACTAGAACCAATCAATCAATGCACGTGGAAAGAAACAACCAAAATCAAACAAGATGCACAATCTCTCCTTTTTCCCTTTCAACATCATCGTATTCAAGAGCTCATAGATTTTCATTTCAGTAGTGATATCGATCACATTTCATCCTTATTACCTTGGCCACGCTTATAACCAGAAACCATCATCCATATTACTTCATTTTGGGGCGCGCAACCTGACCCTGCCTGATAAATTTTAATTCACAGCACAATCACAAATAATTTCATCACAAGAATCACCAATTGAAGGAATACAAATTCATATCAAAGACTCACTTATTTGGGCCCAAGGCACCATAACATCAATCAAGTAGAAATTTCATGAACACGGTGTTGCCACATTCGCTAAATTCAGTTACATTGTTTCATAATACTCTTTTTCATTTCTTTCCACGTATGGCTTTCAACTATTTTACACATTCCCACATTTGAGCACATTATCAATCTTTCGTTCATTGCCCATCAAGCACCTTTTACAACTTCATGCATCACAGTAGCATGACAATCAATCAGGAAGAATCAGAGAGTAAAGTCTCACGTCTTAGCACTTTTGAACAGTCAATTCACACATTTCCAAACAAGGTACACATACCACATACTCGAACCCAACAAAAGGATTCTACAAAAGTTAAATTTAGCTATACATACATCAAAGAGCTTTTCCTTAGGTTTATACAATACACCAACACCTCTAGCCATAACAATCTATAAGGAGATAGCGGAAATCGATTAATAATTAGGAAGATTACCCATGGTACAACTCTCTTAGGAATTTCATCAAACACCTAGCATGTGAAGTAGACTACAAGGTTTAGAAATGGCAATCTCTTCTTCCTTCACCCACTTTTTAACATGAACTACCCATATTAGTTCTTTAATAGAACATACTACAACTTAGTCGCACATGCATGGCCTATTTCTAACCCTCACAACATATTTGAACACTTAACTTCTTGCATGAAATTTTTGGAAGTAGAACTTACCCGGATGATAGTGAGCTGGAGATTAGCAAGCTTGATTCTTGAGGATTTGTGCAAGATTGATGATTGGGAGGCTAGGTTCCCTCTTTCTCTCTCTAAAATTCTCTCACCTCTCTCTAGATTTAGTGTAAAAATAGTCCCAAATGAATTCCCAAAGCTTATTTGTCAAAGTGGGTTCGGATATGAAAAGTTCCAAAAGTGACCCCCGAAGTCAATTATGCTATAGCTTAATCGACAGCATAATCAGCATGTGGGCAGCATAATCATTATGCTATAGCATAATCGACGGCATAATCAACTATGCTATATCATAATCAACATGCAACATCATAATGATTTTGCCCGATTTTGCCCCATTATGCGACACAAATGCGGTCCGCATAGTTGTTTCGTGATCACAAAAATGGTCGCAAATCTAGCCTTTGGTAATTATATAATAACTTTGTGTAGGAATGGCCAAATGACAAACGGTTTGAAGTGTTGAAAACTAGACTCAAATACCTTTCATTTGATAGGTTATTCATCACATAATACCTTCTATATAATTAGATATGCTCGTTCAAAGTGTGGACTAGTGCAATTACCATTCATTTACATCATATTTAAAGCACATAAAATATTATAATTAGTCTACCTGGCACCCCGAATCCTATATTGCTTAGCAAAATTTTTCCGGGGTCTTAAACTAACTCTACCCAAATTCCCAATTTTCTACTCTAATTTTCATATTTTAGGCTTAGGAATTCATTAAATGTTGAAGAAAATGGAAGGAAACAAGCAAGGATTACTAACCCAAGAAGTCTTTGGTGAAGGATAGCCTCAATGGACGCCTAAGGACCTTGGAGAAGAGAGAGACGTGAAAACTTATGAAAAACCCGTACTACACTGTTCTGGAAATTGAAATATATAACTGGGAAAAATTGCCCTTCGCGTTCGCGGAAGGGAGGTCGCATTTGCGAAGGGTAGACTTGACAGACCATCGCGTTCGCGGAAAGGTGAAGGTGAACGCGAACGCGAAGAGTAAAAAGGCTGGGGTCCAGAAATTGGCCTACGTGAACGCGATGAAGAAGACCTGCAAAGCTACGCGAACGCGGTCAAATGTATGCGAACATGAGGAGGAAAAGAGGGCTAAGTCCGCAGGGTCAAATAACCCTACGGGATCGTGAGGGAATGGATGCGAACGTGATGAAGGAAAAGCTTAAGGCTTCGCGAACGCGAAGAATAAATGGACTTGCAACTGCTGAAGCCAAACACCAACAATCTTCCTAAGTTCAAAATCACTCCGAGACACCTCCGAAACACTCCCGAGCCCTTGGGGATCCTAACAAATCACATGACTAACTCAACAACATCCTACGAAGTTAGCCGTGCGATCAAATCGCCAATATAACATGAAAAAAATGAATCAAACCTCAAAATCACTAGTTATTCTTCAAACTTCATAAACTTTCAAATTTAGAGTTTTAAGTCCGAAACACGTCAAACGACATCCAATTTCAACCAAATTTCATAGAAATATCTTAAAACAAATATAAGACCTGTACCGGGCGCCGAAACCAAAATACGGGCCCGATACCAACACATTCTAACCCATTTCCATTTCACTTTTCTTTATAAATTTCAGAAAACCAATTTCACTCAAAAAGTCATTTCTCGGGCTTGGGACCTCGGAATTCGATTTCGGGCATACGCCCAAGTCCCATATTTTCCTACGGACCCTCCGGGATCGTCAAATCACGGGTCTGGGTCTGTTTACCAAAAATGTTGACCAAAGTCAAATTTACTCATTTTAACATCAAATCTTAGTATTTTTCATAGCATTTCATATTTAAGATGTCCGGTTACGCGCCTAGACTGCACACGCAAACTGAGGCAACTACAAATGACGTTTTCAAGGCCTCGGGAGTACGGAATGGGTAATAAAATAGGTGATGACCCTTTGGGTCGTCACAGTATGCACAAAGACGTAGGAATTCTAAGAGTAGATTTACCTAGATTCAAGAATGACTTGAGGATAACTGCGAGATAGTGCGTAGTTAACCTCGTATGTCAATCTCTAGAACTAAAGAGTTTCGAAAGAAGGTTTGGAGGGGTGAAACGACAACCCTTGCTTGACTTGTGTGTGATTGTGTATGGCCAAGATTCGACAGAAAAGTAATGACATAATAAAGTAGTAATATAGGTATCTGTAAAAGAATATACAACCCGTGCATGTGTAAAAGCATATCCATCTTGAAGCATGTGATAAAATACACAACTTGAAGCATGTGATAGAAATTAAAATATTAGAGAACATGCAATCCCTTAAGTAATTGATCAAGTCTGATGTGGTCAGAACCAGACATCCCCAGAAGAGCCTCCATGTTATTGCACCCTATTTTACACGACTTAAAATAAAATACAACTTATGGTACTCTAAAAGGTTAATTAGAGTTATAGAGTCGCCACCTAGTATTTAAGGTGCACTAGGACACCTAAAATATTATGCAATGTATGCTCAAATTATAGTATATGAAATTGTTAAGATTCAACGTAAGGGTTCAAGTTATCTCAAGGGAAGGGGTTAAGCATCCCTCAAGATCCACAAAGTGTGATTCCTGGTAGGACTCAATTCATTACGTGAGGGGTTAAAAATAATTAATAAATACTAACAACAACAACAACAACAAAAACCTAGTATGTTCCCACCAAGTGGGGTCTGGGGCGGGTAGTCTGTACGCAGACCTTACCCCTACCTAACAGGTAAAGATGCTGTTTTCAATTGACCCTTAGCTCAGGAAGGGTAATGAGAAGAAGTGGATGGCATGAAATGAAGAAGGAGGGAAAATAAAAGAAAAAGTGAGAGATAAAGGATAAGTAGTACCAAATACTAGCAACAAGGAATACAATACTTGAGGCAAACAAAACCACATAACGTAATAAAAATCTAACAATATGAAGGGACATGCACGCTACTAAGACTATCTGTGAACAACTAAAAACTACCCACTAAACTTCTACCTTAATCCTCGACCTCCACACCCTCCTATCAAGGGTCATGTCCTCAGTAAGCTGAAGCAGCGCCATGTCCTGTCTAATCACCTCTCCCCAGTACTTCTTAGACCTACCTCGACCTCTTCTCAAACTCGTCATGGCCAACCTCTCACACCTCCTAACAGGGGCATCAATGCTTATTCTCTTAACATGTCCGAACCATCTCAGCCTCGACTCCCACATCTTGTCCTCCACGGAGGCTACTCCCACTCTGTCTCCGATAACTTCATTCTTAATCTTATCTCTCCTGATACACCCACACATCCATATCAATATCCTCTTCTCTGCTACTTTCATCTTCTGCACATGGGAGTTCTTGAATGGCCAAAACTCGGCCCCATACAACCTAGCCAGTCGAACCAGCACTCTATAAAACTTGCCCTTAAGTCTTGGCGGCACGTTCATATCACATAATACACCTGTAGCGAGCCTCCACTTCATCTATCCTGATCCGATGTACTGTGCGACATCTTCGTCAATCTCCCTGTTACCTTGGATAATAGACCCGAGATACTTAAAAATCGCTCTCTTGGGGATAACTTGAGCATCAAGATTTACCTCTACGTCTGCTTCATGGGTCCCGTCATAGAATTTCCACTCCAAGTATTCTGTTTTGGTTCTACTCAATTTGAAACCTTTAGAATCCAAGGTCTGTCTCCAAACCTCCAACCTCACGCTAACTCCGCTTCGCGTCTCGTCAATCAACTCTATATCATCGGCAAATAGCATGCACCAAGGCACCTCCCCTTGGATGTGTCGTGACAGTACATCCATCGCTAAGGCAAATAAAAACGGGCTAAGAGTCGATCCCTGGTGCAACCCCATCACCACAGGGAAATTCTCCGAGTCACCACCCACAGTCCTCACTCGAGTCTTAGAATCATCATACATATCCTTAATCATTCTAATGTACGCTACCAGAATGCCACTAGACTCCAAAAACCTCCACAGGACCTCTCTTGGGACTTTATCGTACGCTTTATCAAGGTCAATAAACACCATATGCAAGTCCTTCTTCCTCTCCCTGTACTTCTCCAGTAATCTCCTAACCATATGAACCACTTCCGTAGTCGAACACCCCGGCAAGAATCCAAACTGATTCTCGGAAATAAACACACACCTCCTCACCCTGGCCTCCACCACCCTCTCCCAAACCTTCATAGTGTGACTCAACAACTTTATACCCCTATAATTGTTGCAATTTTGAATATCACCCTTGTTCTTGTAAAGCGGAACCATCGTACTCCACCTCCATTCTTTGGGCATCTTCTTCGTCTTAAAAATAACATTAAACAACCCAGTGAGCCACTCCAAAACTTGCTCGCCCCATGCTCTTCTAGAATTCCACCAGGATTTCGTCTGGCCCCGTCGCTATGACCATGAACATCTTACGCATCTCCCCTTCCACCTCCTCTACCGTAATCCACCTACAGTACCCAAAATACCGCCGACTCTCGGAGTGCTCCAACTCACCTAGCACAATGCGTCTATCCCCCTCCTCGTTCAATAATTTATGGAAGTATGTATGCCATCTTATCCTAATAAGTGCCTCATTCATCAATACTTTGCCATCCTCGTACTTGATGCACTTGAATTGGTATAAGTAACAGGCCTTCCTCTCCCTCACCTTGGCCAACCGGTACAACTTCTTGTCCCCTCCTTTTCCCCTGAGCTCCTCGTACAAACGAGAAAATGCCATATTTTTAGCAGTTGTAACTGCTAACTTTGCCTTTTTCTTTGCCTTTCTATAACACTCCCGATAAATCCTTTTTCCTCCTTGTTTGTACTCTCTACTAGCTTCAAATAAGCAGCTTTCTTAGTTTCCACTTTACCTTGTACCTCTCCATTCCACCACCAGTCCCCTCTATGACCCCGGGGAGAGCCCTTCGTGACCCCTAAGACCTCTCTAACAGCTACCCTAATTCAATTCGCAGTCGTGACCCACATACTAGACGCGTCCCCCCTACTCATCCAAGCCCTCACAACCAACAACTTCTCCCCTAACTCCTGAGATTTGTCCTTGGTCAAGTTACCCCACTTGATCTTAGGTTTCATGAACACCACCCTATTGCTCCTACTCCTCTTGATCTCCAAGTCCATAACTAGGAGTCTATGTAGGGTCGTGAGGTGCTCACTTGGGATGACCTTTCAATCAATGAACAAACCTTTATCGCATTTCCTCCAAAGAAGATAATTAATCTGAGTCTTGCCCATTGAATTTTGGAAAGTGACCAAGGGTTCTTCCCTCTTCGGAAAACTCGAGTTACCTATAACCAAATCAAAAGCCCTAGCAAAATCCAATAGTGAATTACCTCCCTCATTCCTATCCCCAAAACCAAACCCACCAAGCACATCATCATAACCCCTAGTACTAGCCCCATATGGCCATTGAAACTTTCTCCAATTAACAACTTCTCTATGTGCGGGATACTGCGCACCATCTCGTCCAAATCTTCCCAAAATCGCTTCTTGACCTCCTGGTCCAAACCTACCAGAGGAGCGTATGCACTAATAATGTTTACAGTAAACCCACCAACTAAAAGCTTAATACTCATCAACCTATCATTTACCCTCCTAACCTCGACCACGAGTTCCCTGATGTCCTTGTCTACTAAAATACCTACCCTATTCTTACCCTCTATGCTTCCTGAGTACCATAGTTTAAACCCATCTACATCCCGTGTCCTAGTACCCTCCCATCTAGTCTCCTGAACACACTCTATGTTGATCTTCCTCTTCTGAAGAATCTTAACTAACTCTATCGACTTCCCCGTCAGCGTCCCAATGTTCCAAGACCCAACTCTCATCCTAGAGGCTTTCTTACCCCCCTTCCCACCCCTGGACCCCAACCTCAGCCCCACCCGAGGACATGACCTTACTCTCACATCTTACACTACCGCCACTATAAGAAAATGATATCAGGTAAACACTACCACTAAGAACAAGTAGCGGGAACGAAGGACTACAAGCTAGGGACCTGAGAGCTAAAAACAACTCAAAGGCGCTTGATGCGTGGCTAGAATCCATAGTTTTAAGCATCATATATCTTACATTTTATGTGCTTTTGTGATAAAAATACACGTTATATGTGCATAATGTAGTCTATTTCATGTGCAGGTGAATTGGAGATGGAAGCCGAGCTAAAAGGGTGTATAAATGTCAAAAATACACTCAAGAGTCGAAAAAGGAGTGACTCGGGCCATAGCTGGGCGTTTTAGCCCAAAAGCCTGGCATAACCTGGTGTTAGCTGGGCGTTTCAGTCCAAACACCAGCCATACCCAGGCATTAGTAGGGCTTTAGAGCCCAAACGCCTGGCCTACCCAGGCTTTAGCTAGGTGTTTGGGGTTTAACGCTTGGGGTCCCTAGTCCGGTAAATTCTGAGTTTTGAAGGTTTTAAGTGTTTTCCGGTTGGAATAGAAGTCTCCTAC
>ML357394.1:0-53374 GCA_005239505.1 Nicotiana paniculata | reverse complement strand
ATAACGTTAGAGTAATCAATTGTGGGTCCTTGAATCTGCCCGTAGCTTTGTCTAGATTCATTCAGACCGTCCCTCTCTCCCGTTTTGATCAAGTTGAGTTTTCTGTGGCTGATAAGTTTGTGGGTTTACTGAACCGTGCCTCTTTGTATTGTACCTCTTCAAAGAATCACGTCCAACTGGCACGTTTTCATGTGTCCACATGACTGGCTGAGTTGTCAAAAGCTAGCTTACGTGTGAAACTCTTCTTTACCAATACAGATAGTCCCCCCCCACTTACCATATATTTAACGATTAATATTTGGTAAGTGGATATTCATTTATGGCGCGAATATTTTGTCGCCGCTTTTCCTTGAATCATTGTATCTTTCTCTGCACCATAGGCATCGTTTGTCACTTCCATTTAATGCTCTTACCACGTGTCCTTTTCGGATTGGTTCTGCATTTNTCATGTTTGACGGTTGTCTTCAAGTATAAATACATGTTTTCTTTTCTTTGCTTCCACGAAACACTTTTCTAACTTTATCTTTTGTAAAGAACTTTCTTCTTTACCTTTGTAAACATGTCTTCTTCAAACCAACCTTAAAGAGTAATAGATATTGAAATTTTAGCGCCATCTTCTGCTCCGAATAGGAGTCGAAGGGGTGGTAGACTTAGAAGTCTAGGATCCACTCCTTCGAGGGGCTCTTCTTCTTCTTCTCAGATAGTTCTTCCTCATTCCAATAGATATCCAGTTTCTCCGAGATTTAGGGTTTCTCGATCTTTGTCTAGAGGTAGAGGCGAATGCAAGTTCTTGTAGATCAATCTTCTTCTCTTGACAGTGTCGAAAGATATCCAACCCTTATAACTGAGGGTCAGATTTCCCTTGTTCGGACGGAGTGTTTTGCAAGTCTGACTTTCCAGTATATATTCCGAATAGTAATCAAAGAATAACGTCTTACAAGACGGGATATTATTTTGTTTATACGTATCCTTTCACTTTAGAGTTTAGACCCCCCATTGACCCAGTTATAAAATATTTTTGCCGTTTTTTCAATATATGCTTAGGACAAGTTGGCCCGCTTGTGTGGCGAGTTATCGCGTATCTTAGGAGTTTGGCTTCTTTAGCCTCGGTTCCTTTTATCTTCAACCATCTTATTCACCTCTACTCTCCTACCTTATTTCGTGAAGGGGTTTTTACTCTGACTGCTAGAAGCAAAAGACTGTTGGTAATCCCTGGAGACGATAAGGATAGGGGTTGGTACCTCCGGTATGTTTCTGTACCCACTGTTGGTTTAGTGGGTGAAGAAAATCTTCCCTTCCCTGAGAAGTGGAATCGCGCACGTGAGTATGCTTTAGCTCACATTTACTTTTTCTTCTTTTGACTTGAGATGTTTTATTTAACACCGTATCTATTTTTTTTTCTTCTCTCAACAATCATGAATACTGTTGAGAATGTCTCCAGTATTCGTGATTGGGTAGAAAAATTGTTATCTATTGCTCATTCAGAAGAGAGATCTTGGAAGTACCTCGTTGGGAGGTATGGTTGGCAAGTAAAGACTCACGGTAAGTGAAGCTCTTGTTCTTGCTTCTTTCCTTACTCGAGTCTTTTTTTTTGTCGTTTAACCTTTTTCCCTTTTTAATACGGTTCTCTGCTCGTGGGGTGTCTTCTTCATCTATCTCGAAGATGTCCTTGACGCAAGCCTAGGAAATTATTGTTGGTTCATCTTCCTCGAAGAGGAAGATTAGTGAGTCTCGTTCTGTAGAAGCGGAAGAAGGGGGTGCTTTAGTGCACAGGCCACGGAGAAGGCGAACGGTTTTAGATGATGAGCTTACAGCCTCAACCTTGACTTCCGTGTCTGTGATTGAGCCCCCTGTCCTTGTTGACGTTTCACATTCCCCTATTCATGAGGGTGTTGATTTTGCTCCTGATGACATCCCTTTGGCTGCTGTCTTTCCTGCTCCTTTAAGAGAAGCTGTTTCGTCTGTTCCTTTGGCTATTTCAACTTCTGTTGTTGCTTTGCCTGTAACTTCTTCAACTTTTCAACTCTCCGCGCCTGCTGCTTTGCCCGTGGCTTCTCCAGCTCCTCAACATTCCGTGCATGTTGTTGTTCCATCTCTACCTGCTTTCATGCCTTCCGTTAGGGAAGTAGCTGTCGCACCTTCTTTTTCCTACCCCCTGAGAGTGGGATAAGGGTATTTTTCCAATTAAAGTGACAAAAATCGAAATGGGATTAAATTTTATTTAAAATTCAGATTCGCCACTTGGGATAGTTTATGGTATCCCAAGTCACCCGTTTAAATCTCGAATCGACGAAAAATTGACTCTGTTTTACAGTCCGCGAACACAGAAATTCAGGTAAGGAATTATGTTAACCCGGGAGAAGGTGTTAGGCATTCCCGAGTTCCGTAGTTCTAGCATGTTCGCTTAATGATTAAACTTGGCCCCAGTTGTTGAATTACTAATTTTTAGGACCTATGTGCGTTTTTATATATTTTCTACCGCTTCTAAGAAATTATTCTGAGACGAGTTACGCGTACATATACTCATCATGTTTAATGTGCTAAAAAGCAATGGCACACGTACGTGTACATAATTAATAGCCCTTGATAAATATTAAAATTATTTGGCCAACATCACGCAAACGTGTACCTCGATTTTATTTTGAAGAAAAACGGCGCTTAAATCATGTCACGCGTACGTGTACACAATTATCACACTTTATTATTTAAGAAATGTTAGGCCGAAGTTGCGCGAACACGTATTTTTGTTTTGGTTGTCAAAAGAAATCGAAATCACGTCAGACGAACGTGTATGTAATTCCGATAATTTTAAGAAATTCGTTCCTAAAAGTGTCTTTACGAATGCTCATTTTAGTCTTTATTTGGGTTACGTAAACGTATACACAATTTGAGAAAACGTATACTTTGATGATTGCTTTATTTTTCTAAGTTCAAAGCATACAATATCTAATTGTATTTATATGAGGGCCATAGATTATAGGGTTTTATTTGTGTATGGCGCAACTCAAATTATTCTTAAAGCAAGCTAATGATGCTCCTAGCTAAAAAATAAATAAAATCAAAAGAAATAAAAATTGATTTCATGCTCGTTCCCATTTTAACTTCTTATTTCATGCATTCGACCAAACCCGTTCCTAGGATACGAGAACGAATAATCACTAATGGGCTTTGGTCGTACCCCACTCCCACGACCCAACAATCATTCGAAAAAAAAAAATTCCAGTCCAATCAGTTACGCACAACGAAAATATAATAACTGGACAAAACAAAGAACGAATCCAGAACGTGCAACAAACAGAGATTCACTCCAGAATAAAGATGTAAACGAGCAGAACATGCAACAAAACATAGAATGACTCCTATCAAGGATAGAAACAAGGAATCAACGTGCAACTCCAGAACATACATACTTACATACTCCTTTCCATTAATCAAACAGTATTCATGACGTGACTGACTAACCTCAGTCAATTTGCATTTTTATTATACTAATGACATGCTTGACAGACATTTTCGAGAGAAAGATTAATATATATTATCCAATTATTGCTAGGAGACCATGACAAAACTAAAATGTGTAGTGTAAAGAGACGTGGAACACAAAAGGGCAAACAAGCTAGTTTTAAACTTGCCTTAATAGCACCAATGAATCACTGACGATGGGAGAATGACAATCACTCGATCCAAGAAAATTATGAGGAACAAACAGCCCAGAAGATGACCCAAACAGTCAATGCATATTGCCTAATCGTGAAGGAGAATCCAAAATGCAGGTCACATAGACTCGAATTCCCGATGCATAATCCAATCCATTTTTTATTAAGCACATGGAATTTACATGAAGTTGTGAATACTCTATTTGAACAGGGTGATAAAACCAATTTTTCGTACTCGATTCTTATGAGAGAAACATGGACAGATACAGTTAGCAAATCCAACATCAATGGGCGAAATACAAACTGATTAATTTGAGGCTAATTCCGACTTGGTTACCACGACTCTCGCTATCTAAACATGCTCAAATATGCTCAAAAGTGTGATAACGGAATATTGAATAACAGACTAATACCAACAAGAACGGCGCACGCAACACAGTCTCATCACGATTAATTCAAAAACTAATCCATCTCAGTAATTAGGCCAAACAGAAATCCAAATAATGCATGCTCATGCACCATCTAAGAGATTTCACTGGAAGAATTGGATGAACACGCAATCGACACGAAACATAAACTCGAATCGAGAGGAGATTAAACTCAAACAACTACTCTAAATTTGAAACCATCCAACAAACTCAAATAAGATGACTGATACGGAAATGAACCTGTTAAGACAAAATTCTCTTCAAAATCAGTGAAGAAGCAATGAATATACAGGCCTTGACTCCAAAAATTCAACCGTGAAACAGCAACACACAAAAAAATGAGCAGAAACCGTGATTAGAACCATGAACAACAGCTAGAAACTCGACTCGGCATCGTAAACTTCGAATCGAATACGAATTCGAACCAAAATTTCAGTAAAATCCCATTTCTTGCAGACGAAAATTCAAACTGAAAATAAGATACAGAATATGTATCTTTTTTTTATATCTTTTTCAGAACCTAAAAAGAAGAAGAAGATGAAGAGAGTAAAAGCAAAATCCAAATCTTATTTTCTACCTCTACTTATTTTCTGTCCNCCCCCCCCCCCTAAAATTCCCGAACCTCTCCACTTGCTTCCCCCGAAATCTCTAAAATACTCGTCCTAAATCACGAAAATTTCTATCATAGGACAAAAAATCGGACAAATGGAAGGCGTGGATTCGATTTCTCGCATCCAACCGCTCCCATTTATCAGGGATTCGTCCCCCAAGAAAAAAAGAGAAACGCGTGAGGAGTTGAAGAAGATTCGTTTGTCAGAAGTCGTTACGCAACGTGGCAAGAGGAGAGAGGAGGGAGTACGTGAGTGAGTTGGGTATGAGTGACTCGCCTGATTTCGACGAGTTTGAGTGGTCGAATCGGCGGCAAATGGGTGGGCTCGAGGAGGCGCCGTTTGGGTCTTAGAAATTTAGGGTTTAATTTTTGAGAAAAATGTTATAATGAAGCTTTTGTATTAAGTGGGAAACAAATGTGGGCCATTGGAATGAATGGGTGAATGGCTAGGATTTAAGGGTTATTTGGGCGGATCAATGGGTAGGTCCGGCTGGTTAAGGGTGTGAAGGTGGGTTGGGTGGGTTTGGAGGTATTTTGGGCCAATTTTGCCTTTGGGCCTAACTTAAACTAACACCAAACCCCATTTCCTTTTTCTTTTTCTCTTTCTTTAATTAATTAAAAAACCTAAATTACATTCCTAAATTAAATTAATTTTCAAAATTAAGTTGATTATCTACTATAATATTTAGAACAATTAATTACCACTAGATTAAAAGAGGACATTACTAATCTGAAATTAAAAAGCCAAAACGCAAAAGTTAATCAATTTTGTGATTTTTATTTCGAAATAAAATAAATAATTTACTAATTAGTCCTAAAAATATGAAAACAAAACTCAATGCAATGCAAGGTATTTTTAAATTTTTTCATGATTTTTAACAAAGGTAAACATGCACAAAAATGCGAACAATTAACACAAGATACTACAAAATTACAAATAATTGGAAAATTTTATTTTCTTTAATTTGTAGGAGTATTTCACGTAGGGCAAAAATCACGTGCTCACAGTAGGGTCTTAGAGAGATGCAGCAGGTGGTAATAAAGGTTCCAGTTGAGGGGAACCTTTTCACGAAAACGGGTGAGCCTGAAGTGCTGCTCAAGCCTTTGATATGTCCCTCTAAGAAAGCAAAGCTAGCCAGCCACGGTGCTCTTACATGGGCCAATGAGGTCGTGCATACTTCTTTGAAGGTATGATGCAAGTTATCCTCTTTCACTCTCGTATATGAAATTTACCATATCTGACTGGTTTATTTCTTGTAGATTAACTTTATAAGCATGGAGCTTATGAAGATGATTTCAAACACGGACCAAGAGTCAAGAGATTTTCAGGCCGATGTTGATAATTGGAGAGCACAGTATGATAGCCTAAGGATTGACATGGATGATTTAGAAGAGGAAAGAAGTACCTTGAAGCGGCTGATGAGACTCATGGCAGCAGAACTAGCAGTGGAGAGGGCTTCTTGCAGTCAAGATGATAAAGATAAGAGTGTTCTGGAGTCTTCGTTCCTGGAGTAGCTGTCCCGTGCCTCAGAGCAGATTAGAGACTTGAAGAACTTGTTGGTACTCAGGCGAGCTCGTGCAATCACTCACTCGTACTCAAGAAGATCTTCGTAGGGCTTTAGACAAAGCTCAAACTTTAGAGGAGTTCATTGTTCCATTAAGGGCCGCCCATGAATCTGCGAAGGCGGAGAAGGACGGGTTGAGAGCTGAGCTTCAAGTGTGCGCAAAGGATTATGAAAATTTGGAAGAGGTGGCTGATGTCGATGTGAGTTGGGCGTATATGAATTTTTACCTTGACACATTGATGGAAATGATTCAAGAGGGTTTTTGACCTTAGTGCTGAAATAGCCAAAACTAAGGAAGCCATGGAGAAGGCTCAACAAGGTCATAACCTCTCTTCACCTGATGGTGAGATTCCAACCGTTCATGCTTCTTTATCCCTAGTTGCTCCCGCTCCTTCTGCCACTGAAGTCAACCTCTCTCTTGAAAAGATTTAGTTGGTTCATCCCTTTTTTTTTCTTTTTCTTTGTATCAATTGGTGGTTACCCCCATTCCCATCGGGGATAAATTTGGATTTCCTTTAAGTCCCCAAATGACAACTTAGGGGCTCCACAATGTAAAAAATTTATACGGCTAAGTATAAGTTAATACTTAGTTTTAGCCGATTTAATATATAAATGTTAATTCGACTTTTGTTGAGTTTCTGTTTCACACTTTAAGTCTTTTGCATGCTTTATTTTACGAGGTTTTAGTTTTGCCTTCGAGTTTTGCATGGGGAATGCTTTAAACTACTCGTACCTTTTTTGTAATAGGCAAAGTGTCATATCAAATGTGTGCCTCTTTTTAGTAGGCATAGTTTATGGAAGAGGGACCTTTATAATTAACATGAAGAAGAAGTCTCAACTTCATGATAATGCAATAGAGTGATAGGAATTTTACACATGTTTAAGAATGTTTCCAAGGGAAGTTTTTTATTTGAACTTTCATGACATTTTACATGTGTTTGGTTATCGTCTAAAACTCATGTTTGTAACTGTTTTTGTTTAACAGATTTGATATACTCTTTTATTTCATAATTGTTATTCATAGGTAACCGTTTTTCGATATTAATACAAGGAAACAACTGTTTTTTACTAGTAACGTTTTTATAAAGATTGGGGTTTTTACCCACAACTGTTTTGGAAACAGTTTTCTAATAAGTATGAGGGAAATGTTTTCTTATTCGTAACTGTTTTTATTTGATAACAGTTTCTTGAACAAATACAAGGATTTAGATCTTTCATCCATAACTATTTTATTCGAGAATAGTTTTTTGAATGAGTACATTGATGATGATCTTTTAACCCTAATTGTACTTGTTACAACAGTTTTGAATAAGTATAAAGATGTACATTTCTTTCTCGTGACTAATATTTTGCCTTTCAACATGAATATGTTCGAAGGTTTTTGCTTTTTGCCTATCATCTAAAAAAGTTAGTAAAATTTTTAAATATTCAAAATAAAATTGAACGTGTTATACCTCACGGGGGTATTTTTTTCTTTTAGAAGTAATACTTCTTTAGGTAGATGGCGTTCCAACTTGTTGGTAGAACTTTGTCGTCCATAGCTTCCAACTCATAGGCGCCTTTCCCAGTTATGCCTCGAATTTTGTAAGGTCCTTCCCAGTTTGGATTTAGCTTTCCTGCACCTGCTTCTTTCGTTGATTGAAAGACTTTTTTGAGGATGAAGTCCACAATTTTGAAGTACCTAAGATGAGCTTTACGGTTGTAATAACGCTTTATGATTTGTTTCTGAGGTGCCATCCGTATCAATGCTGCTTCTTTCCGTGTTTCGAGCAGGTCCAGGTTGGTCCTCAATTCGTCGTCGTTTTCTCCCTACGTGGCTGTTGAGAAGCTTATGCTTGGTTCGCCAATATCCACAGGTATTAAGGCTTCTGAGCCATAAACAAGTGTGAACGGAGTTTCTCCCGTGGCTATTTTTGAAGTTGTTCTGTATGCCCATAGTACCGCTGGCAACTCATCAGGTCAGTTTCCTTTGGCTTTATCCAGCCGTTTCTTTAGATTGTTGATGATGACCTTATTCCTTAACTCAGCTTGACCATTAGCCACGGGGTGGTACAGCGTTGAAGTGATCCGCTTGATTTGCCAACTTTCGAAGAATTCTGTGATTTGTGAGCCTATGAATTGTGGGCCATTATCACACACGATTTACTTAGGTATTCCAAAGTGGCATATTATACTTCGCCAGAAAAAGCTTCAACTTCCTTTTCTCGCACTTGTTTGAACGCTTCTGCCTCTACCCATTTTGAAAAATAATCGGTTAGTACGAGTAAAAACCGTACATGTCCTTTAGATGTGGGAAGAGGTCCCACTATGTCCATACCCCATTTCGTGAAAGGCCACGAGGATATTATTGGATGTAAAAATTCCGTTGGTCGATACATGTTATTGGCAGACCTTTGACATCTGTCACATTTGGATACGGAATTTTCGGCTTCTTCTTCCATCTTAGGCCAATAGTATCCGGCTCTGATTAGTGTTTTCACTAAGGATCTCGCCCCTGAGTGATTTCCACAGTGTCCTTCTGTCACGACCCAAATCCTAACCGGCCGTGATGGCACCTATCATGGAACTAGGTTAGCCGACTACCGCGTGTTCACATTTTTCTTTTGAAAATCTCATTTAAGTTTCAAGAAATTCATAATAATATACATAAAATTTACTTAACATAATAGGCAAGTTTTATATATACAGTATTGCCATCCCCAAAACCCGGAGCAAACATGTCACGAGCAACTAATGAAATAAGTCAAAATAAAGTAATAAGATACAAAACTCTGAATCAAAGCTAAATACAATAGGAAGGGAAAGATGAGATGCTGCGAATGCTGAGAAGCTACATCTATATCCCCACGATCCAACTCCGCTACGATATATATATAAGCTAGCATCGATCTCTGCTCCTGAATCTGCACACAGAGGTGCAGGGAGTAATGTGAGTACGCCAACTCAGTAGTAATGGAGATAAATCAAGTCTAAGTGGCATGGAATCACATAAAAATCAATGTCACAATAAGTCACAATATACACAGCCTTACTTTCCAATAGTATACATAAATATACGAAATCATCATGCCTTCGAAATCACTTTGTAAAATGTCTTAAAACAATGCACATTTTTAGTAACTTTAAAACAAAGATTTGGTATGCAATGAATGTAGTGAAATCATAAGTAGCCCCTCGGGCGAAAACATGTTTCATAAACAGCCCCCTCGGGCATTTCCTCACAATCCCTCAGCACCTCACAATCACTCAGCACCTCACTGTCACTCAAGCCTCCAAATCACTCAATCACTCGCACTCGGTGTGCTCACTGGGGGTGTGTACTGACTCTGGAGGGGCTCCTTCAGCCCAAGCGCTAATATCACTCAGCACCTCACCATCACTCTTGGCCCTCGGCCACACTCGGTGGAACCACTCGAAAAGCCCCTCGGGCGAATCAGTAAAAACAGGGTACTCGACCCAAAACATCAGTTTAATCTCAGTGATGTAAGTCATGCTGAGTTTCAAATAAAACAGTATGCACAATGATGCTGAGTAAAAACCATCAACAGGTAGTGAGGAAAACAACAGTAAAACACCCTCAAAGGGTCTAAACAGATCGGCACGAGGCCCCAAAAACGGATTATAGCCAATATTTCACAATTCTTTAAAACATAATTTAACACAAATTTTCTAAACAGATCGGCACGAGGACCCAAACACGGCTTATAGCCCAATATTTCACAATTCTTTAAAACATAATCTAACACAAGTTTTGAGTAAATACGCAACTCAATAGTTGCCGCGGAGAGGACCTAGTCCAATCCAAAAATCAATACACCCCACACTTTTTTCCATCCGGCATGTGCGCCATTTCCAAAATCAGTGGGAAAATATGCAGTCCAGGGTTTCATACCCTCAGGACAAAATTTAAGAACATTACTTACCTCTACCGGGCCACGACACTAGTCCGCTATGCCTTTGCCCCTCAAATTGGCTCTCGATTGCTCCGAATCTAGCCAAAAGCCAGTTAACATCATCAAAATATACTCATGGAACACAACCCAATTAAAATCATCAATTTAGTCAAAAATATCAAAATTCGGCCAAACCCGAGCCCCGGGCCCACATCTCGGAATACGATAATTTTTACATCACTAGAACCTCGTCTTCCCCCGATTCTATACATACCAAGAACACTAAATTCGGACCACAATTGCCATTCCAAAATCTCAAAAGAAATCCCAATTCCTTTCCTCCCATTTTTTAAACTTTTCTTACCCAAAACCTTAAAGTTTCAAGCCTAATCTTAGTAAAAATAGCATGGGAAAGGGATTAACAAATCAAAGAACTCACCTTAGCTGAAGAATTTGGAAATCTCCTCTCAAAACCCTCTTCAATGGACTCCCCCGCATGCAAATTGATGAAAATTAAATAAATTTCGCGGAGGGGGTCCTTTTATACTATTCTGCCCAGCTAAAATAATTCCTTCACTGCGATCGCAAACTTTGGCACGCGAGCGCGAAGAACAAACTTGCTGCCCCATCAATTTACCTTACGCGATCGCAGATATCTTCACGCGATCACGATTCATCAAGACTTAAACCCACACGACCGCAAACCATTCCACGTGATCGCGAAGAACAAACCTCAACTCACCCACGTGCCCCTTTAACTCTACGTGATCGCAAACGAGACCACGCGATCGCACTGATCAACCACTCATACTCACGCGATCGAAAACCATTCCACACGATTGCGATTAACAAAAATCCCGCCTCACCAATTAACCATACACGATCGCAAACATCCTCATGCGATCGCGTAGAAGGAAACCAGAACATTACACTAGCAGTAATCTGCCCAGATTTTAAGCCAAAAGTTGGTCCGTTAACCATCCCAAACACACCCGAGGCCCTCGGGACCTCTACCAAACATACCAACATATCCCATAGCCTCATTCAAACTTAGTTGAGCCTTCGGAACACCAAAAACAACACTAAAACACCAAATTCACATTAAATTCAAGCCTAAGAACATTGAAACTTAAAAATTCGCCAACTACGCCGAGACCAACCACAAACACCTCCTATTATTCTGGAATTTTGCAGACATATCCAAAATGACATTACGAAACTGTTCCAACTTTCGGAATTCCATTCTGACCTCGATAGCCTATTTTCCACTGCCGACCAAAAATCTCCAAAAACTAACTTCGCCGATTCAAGCCTAATTCTACACCGGACATCACAAAAATATTCCGAACACACTCCTAAGTCCCAAATCACCTATCGGAGCTAACCAAACCATAAAAATTCCAATCTGAGATCAAATACAAACAAGTCAAATCTTGGTCAAACCTTTCAAATTTCAAATTTCAAGCTTCAACTGAGAACTGTTCTTCCAAATTCATTCTGATTAACCTGAAACCCACACCAATGACTTACATAAGTCATAATACACCACACGGGGCAAGTCATGCCCAAGAACTGGCAAGCAAAGTGCAAAAGCTCAAAACGACCGGTCGGGTCGTTACATCCTCCCCCACTTAAACACACGTTCGTCCTCGAACGTGCTCAGAGTTGTTCCAAAAGCCAACCGATCGCTGAATAACCTTACCATGCATATACCCCGGGGTGATCCCACGTCACCCTATCTCATAGGTCCGATAGCACAATGTTACTGAAATTTCACTGTCCGACCTAGCCCATAAACCTTAGAGCCATACTTCCATTTCTGAAATCATCCACAAGATTAGAATCTCACATATATACTCTGAATAAGCCCGAACAAGTTGTAATACCCATACCTGCAACCTCAGGTGCAATTACATGATATACCACATAATTCAACACTAGTACCGATAACTGCTAATCCCAGCAGCTGCACACAACAACCGAATTCCGATAGAAAATCTCTTATCAACTAAAGTCTCATTCCAACACTTTCATACACTTCCAATGATAAATGAAACACGCAATAAACCATAACCATTTCTCGAATCAACCATTCATGAAGCCTACTTCTCCTTTGACAAAGACCATGGAAAATTTCTGAGTCGAACCTCGATATTATCCTTCCAACATGCTGAAATCGAATCTATTTGTATTCATTAAAGATCCCAATGATCTCATCTAATACAACACAATCACTCTGGTGACATGACACACAAATACAATCTAAAGCCACAATTAGTGCAATCTGCGCACTAATAAGCGACAATCTGAATGTACTCAAATCATGAAAATGACTCAAATGAGAGAGTTGTACCACAAAATCACCAGTACCACCACACCAAATGCTGCGAGCCCATTACACCTCGTAGAAACAGAACACATGAATCTAGCCCGAAGGATCATACCTCCACATAACTTCACTGAAATGTGCGACCCTATCCAAACACTGGTCCGCATGAAACACCTCAAGTCACCATGCCCAAAATCATCAACCAAGCCAATTTGATGCCTATCACCCAAAAGTGAATCACCATAACCATGGAGAAGCAAAGACGCAATGACACACCCGTCCAGAGGAATATATCCAATGTGCAACAAATCATGCAACACCCAAATACCCGTCTCATTCAAATCCCGCTATAAAGCCCAACTGAAACCGCACTATTTGTGCATATAACCACCAAATCTCAAATCCTCGTAACATAGGAGAGTAACTCATAGATCACGAATAAGCTCAACAACAATCAAATGGCATATCTCTCAACAATAGCAGTTCGGAGTAAAAAAATCTGACCAGGTGCAGAACACACATCTATGTTGGACCTACCAATGAACCCCAAATCAATTCTGGTCACCCACAATAGATAAGTAACCCTTTGAAGGTTCACAATGCCTGAATTATAGCACATACCACCCTCTGACCAACCTTAGCTATTTTCTCACAGTCCAGAACCACAAAGCCACCTAATCACGGAAACTCTCATTCTCCCAATCCATAAAGCACACGAATCACCATATCTGATCCCATTACACTGCCCGAACATCTAACACACATCTGATACCCTATCATTCCACGAGGGATACTCCTATAATTCTTTTGTGCTACCAAGCCAACTTGAATATCGACAGTCGATCCAATAAGAGAGTGCCGCAATACTAATGAAGTATCCTTAATTCAAACACATTGCCCTTTTTCTGAAGTTTATACCCTTATCAAGACACACCATTTAGTAATATCATTTACCTAGTCATCTGAAATTACCGTGCTATCTAAGAGTTTATGACCTTCCTTCCAGAACTGAACCGTCACCTTATACATGCCAATCTCAACCCTACACAACATACCCCATATACCATGCTATCCTATGATAAATATGAGAACTTCATAATCCCTTATAAGCCACAATCAAATATATACTCAACTAGTCAAGAACATTCCATTTGATCCCATCTAGGAGAAAATCATTATACATCCCATGCTCCTCATGCCAACATAAATTATACATCTCTAACCATGGTAGAAATTGTGAAGAACTCTACGAATCCCCTTTTGCACAAAACCGAACCATCAGAACTGACTCCTTCTAACTCAACCAAGTTACACAAGCAATCAAAACCTAAGAGTATTTCCACGAAACACCTGTGGAAACCCACTGCTTCATAAGCACTCAAGAACTGATCATATCTATTACCATGTCAATCCGGCCTACTACCAAGCTATCCCATCTATCCGAGTTTCCTTTTTGATTTATCTTCAACTTGATACTCTTTCTTGATATAACACCACAATTCCTCAACCAAGACTCACCATAAGAGACCCAAGCATAAAACCACATTGTCTAAGGCTCATAAGCCGCTGAGGACTCTCTTAAATGTTTCCAAAAGCACCACGTTCAAAATACCTACCCTGAAGGGACTTCCTGCGAATCTAGAACCATTACTTTCCTAATACTAATATATAGAATCCCATAGTTAATGTAGAAAGTACCACAAGTCTTGACATCCTCAAAATGAAAATTCAGTTCCTAACCACATATACAACTTTAAAATAACCAATTGTTACATGTAGAATCTTGAATACATTAGAACCATTCTCGAGAGTCATTCACTCTATTCAAACTGCAATTAGTATGATCAAATGAATCGAACAACTCGTGCCTCATAGGCACTCCGACACCGCAGAATGTAACCTCATCCCAATACAACCAAGCAATTTCCTGCTCTATCCATCGAGCATTCTTGCCAACAACAACTCAAGACATCCCGTGATTCTCACACCTATGAATCATAATATAACGTCAAAATTTTCCTTTACCCGAGCCATCCTTGGTCTCAATTTCCGCAAGCCATAATTGATTCACCCGCATGCCTCAAACTGGAACCAACATAGCACCTAACCGTGCAATCAACTACTCACAGCAGAGTCCCCCACTTGACTCGAAGCCATATATCAAAATACACTCAATAACCCATAACACTTATACTCTATTGATGCCACAATAACATAGTGATATTAAACTCAAATCCATTTTAAGATTGTGAAAACACAGATCATCTAGTACTTTAAATCTTCGGCAAATCTCGCACTCATTCTCGTAACAGTTAAGCCACCTCTCTTAAGCAACCCAAAATTCAAATGTCAACATTTCGTTTCACTTGCAGATGAGATATTCTAACAATCACATAAGGGCCACACAACCCCAGAACTCTTCGCAGAAGATAACCCACCTGCTTTGCCTTCAATTAACATTTCTGTATACCTTCCACCGTCATAAACTGTACGCAGTCACTTAGTCTTCCTGAGTCTGAACTTGTATCGCAACATAAAATTTACTTCACTCTCAACTGGAAAACATGAAAAGATCCTTCACACACCCATAACTCAGGGCTATACCTCGAATCACGATGGAATTAAAGCACCTAATAGTTCTTCTATCATCCAGCAGACCCCTCTCGCCGCTTTCAAATCATATGGATACTTCTCGCAGTACCAACATACTCATCACATAGTCATCCGACCGTCACTCCCACTAATAGGTCCCTACCAAACATATAAGTTCAAAAATACTGAGCGCTCATGCGCGCATATGAACGCGTGGAAGGAATTCAAGAATTTCATTTCAAGTTTAATCAAGGACGCACGATAAGAATTCAAGAAAGATAGAATGTTTCCTAAAAGTTCGGCAGCCTCTCGAAGATAAGTACAGACGTCTCCGTACCGATCCACAAGACTCTACTAAACCTGCTCATGACCGTTGAGTCCTATGAAACCTAGAGCTCTGATACCAATATGTCACGACCCAAATCCTAACCGGCTGTGATGGCGCCTATCGTGGAACTAGGCTAGCCGACTACCGCGTGTTCACATTTTTCTTTTGAAAATCTCATTTAAGTTTCAAGAAATTCATAATAATATACAGAAAATTTACTTAACATAATAGGCAAGTTTTATATATACAGTACTGCCATCCCCAAAACCCGGAGGCAGCATATTATGAGCATCTAATGAAATAAGTCAAAATAAAGTAATAAGAAACAAAACTCCGAATCAAAGCTAAATACAATAGGTAGGGAAAGCTGAGATGCTGCGAACGCTGAGCAGCTACCTCTATATCCCCATGATCCGACTCTGCTATGATATATATATAAGCTAGCGCTCGATCTCTGCTCCTGAATCTGCACACAGAGGTGCAGGGAGTAATGTGAGTACGCCAACTCAGTAGTAATGGAGATAAATCAAGTCTAAGTGGCATGGAATCACATAAAAATCAATGTCATAATAAGTCACAATATACACAGCCTTATTTTCTAATAGTATACATAAATATACGAAATCATCATGCCTTCGAAATCAACTTCATAAAAGTTCTTAAAATAATGCACATTTTTAGTAACTTTAAAACAAAGATTTGGTATGCAATGAATGTAGTGAAATCATAAGTAGCCCCTCGGGCGAAAACATGTTTCATAAACAGCCCCTCGGGCATTTCCTCACAATCCCTCAGCACCTCACAATCACTCAGCACCTCACTGTCACTCAAGCCTCCCAATCACTCAATCACTCGCACTCGGTGCGCTCACTGGGGTTGTGTACAGACTCCGGAGGGGCTACTTCAGCCCAAGCGCTAATATCACTCAGCACCTCACCATCACTCTTGGCCCTCGGCCACACTCGGTGGAACCACTCGAAAATCCCCTCGGGTGAATCAGTAAAAACAGGGTACTCGACCCAAAACATCAATTTAATCTCAGTGGTATAAGTCATGCTGAGTTTCAAATAAAACAGTATGCATAATGATGCTGAGTAAAAACCATCAATAGGTAGTGAGGAAAACAACAGTAAAACACCCTCAAAGGGTCTAAACTGATCGGCACGAGGCCCCAAACACGGCTTATAGCCCAATATTTCACAATTCTTTAAAACATAATTTAACACAAGTTTTGAGTAAATACCCAAATTAATAGTTGCCGCGAAGAGGACCTAGTCCAATCAAAAAATAAGTACGCGCCACATTTTTTGTCATCTGGCATGTGCGTCATTTCGAAAATCAGTGGGAAAATATGCAGTCCGGGGTTCCATACCCTCAGGACAAAATTTAAGACCATTACTTACCTCTACCGGGCCACGACACTAGTCCGCTATGCCTTTGCCCCTCAAATTGGCTCCCGATTGCTCCGAATCTAGACAAAAGCCAGTTAACATCATCAAAATATACTCATGGAACACAACCCGATCGAAAATCATCAATTTAGTCAAAAATATCGAAATTCAGCCAAACCCGAGCCCCGGGCCCACATCTCAGAATCCGATAATTTTTACATCACTAGAAATCTTGTCTTCCCCCGATTCTATACATACCAAGAACACTAAATTTGGACCACAACTGCCATTCCAAAATCTCAAAAGAAATCCCAATTCCTTTCCTCCCATTTTTCCAACTTTTCTTACCCAAAACTTTAGTTTTCAAGCCTAATCTCAGTAAAAATAGCATGGGAAAGTGATTAACAAATCAAAGGACTCACCTTAGCTGAAGAATATGGAATCTCCTCTCAAAACCCTCTTCAATGGACTCCCCCGCATGCAAATTGATGAAAATTAAATAAATTTCGCGGAGGGTGTTCTTTTATACTATTCTGCCCAGCTAGAATAATTCCTTCACTGCAATCACAAACTTTGGCACGCGATCGCGAAGAAAAAACTTGCTGCCCCATTAATTTACCGTATGCGATCGCAGACATCTTCACGCTATCGCGATTCATCAAGACTTAAACCCACGCGATCGCAAACCATTCCACGCGATCGCGAAGAACAAACCTCAACTCACCCACGCGCCCCTTTAACTCTACGCGATCGCAAACGAGACCACGCGATCGCACTGATCAACCACTCATACTCACGCAATCGCAAACCATTCCATGCGATTAACAAAAATCTTGCCTCACCAATTAACCCTACGTGATCGCAAACAACCTCACGCGGTCGCGTAGAAGGAAACCGGAACCTTACACCAGCAGCAATCTGGCCAGATTTTAAGCCAAAAGTTGGTCCGTTAACCATCCAAAACACACCCGAGGCCTTCGGGACCTCAACCAAACATACCAACATATCCCATAGACTCATTCAAACTTAGTTGAGCCTTCAGAACACCAAAAACAACACTAAAACACCAAATTCACATCAAATTCAAGCCTAAGAACTTTGAAACTTAAAAATTCGCCAACTACGCCGAGACCAACCACAACACCTCCGATCAATCTGGTATTTTGCAGACATATCCAAAATGACATTACGAAACTGTTTCAACTTTTGGAATTCCATTCCGACCTCTATCGCCTATTTTCCACTGCCGACCAGAAATTACCAAAAACTAACTTCGCCGATTTAAGCCTAATTCTACATCGGACATCACAAAAATATTTCGAACACACTCCTAAGTCCTAAATCACCTAACGGAGCTAACCAAACCATAAAAATTCCAATCCGAGATCAAATACAAACAAGTCAAATCTTTCAAATTTCAAATTTCAAGCTTCAACTGAGAACTGTTCTTCCAAATTCATTCTGATTAACCTGAAACCCAACACCAACGATTTACATAAGTCATAATACACCACACGGGGCAAGTCATGCCCAAGAACTGGCGAGAAAAGTGTAAAATCTCAAAATGACCAGTCGGGTCGTTACACCTTCATGTATATCTTTCATCACAAATTCCGTTTGGTTAGGTCTGAGGCATTTAGATAGGGGTCCTTCGAACATCTTGCGATAAAGTGAGTTGCGAATAAGGTAGTACCGTGCAGCTTTGCAACGAAGTGCTTGAGCTTCTTTCCTGTGTTCAGGTACGGTGCCATTCTGCAAAAAATTAAGAATTTCGTTTCTCCAGTCCTAGGTTAGGTTGTTGAAAGTTTCCTCATTCCTGTCCCGGTATATTATTGAATGAAATAGTTGAATGATAATTTTATTGTCTTTGTTTGTTATTTCCGTGACAGCTGCGAGGTTAGCTAATGCATCTGCTTCTGCATTTTCCTCTCTAGGTATTTTCATTACCTTCCATGTTTTGAATTGTCTTACGAGCTCTCGTGCTTTTTCAAGATACTATTGCATTATAGTTTCTCGAGCGATGTAAGTCCCCTGTATCTGATTTACTACCAGTTGGAAGTCACTGTTGATCATAACTTGCTCGATTAAGAGCTCGCGTGTGAGTTCAAGCCCTGTAATAACAGCTTTGTACTCTGCTTCATTGTTAGTTATATGATAACACTTGCTAGCTTGCTGTGTCTTTTCACCGTGGGTGATATCAAGACTATGCCTAAGCCAGCGCCTTTTATATTTGAAGAACCATCGGTGAACAAGGTCCATAGGCCCGGATTAACACCATTAAAGAGTTGTAACTCTTTTTCTACTTTAGATACAATGATATTACTAAAGTCAGCAACAAAATTAGCTAGTATTTGAGACTTAATTGCAGTCCTAGTCTGATAGATTATTTCATGCTCACTTAATTCTATGGCCCACTTGGCTAATCTTCCTGACAATTCCTGTTTATGCAGAATTTTTCTTAAAGGATATGAGGTCACAACGGTGATTGAGTGGAATTGAAAATAGGGTCGTAATTTTCTAGATGCCATTATTAAAGCTAAGGCTAACTTTTCCAGATGTGGATATCTAGTCTCAGCATCTAGAAAATATTTACTTACATAATAGACAGGTGATTGTTTACCTTTTTCTTCTCTTACCAATACTGCACTTACTGCAATTTCTGAGACAGCCAGGTAGATGTCCAATCTTTCCCCTTCTTTTGGCTTTGAAAGCAGTGATGGTTTCGATAGATAAATCTTCAGGTTCTTGAGGGCTTGCTGACATTCTTCAGTCCATACGAAATGATTCTGCTTTTTGAGAACTGAGAAGAATTTAAAAAAAAATTCGGAAGATTTAGAAACAAACCTACCCAAAGCTGCTATTCTCCCTGTCAGTCTTTGAACTTCCTTTTTATTTGTTAAAATATCAGGTATTTCCTTTATATCTTTAATTTGAGCGGGATTTACCTCTATTTCTTTGTTTGACACAAGGAAACCCAAAAATTTACCCGATTGCACTCCAAAAGCGCATTTTTCTAGATTTAACTTCATATTATACCTGAGAGATGCTGGAAATGGTCTTGTGCTTGTGTTTATTTTACCAACATATCATCAATATAGACTTCCATCGTCTTTCTAAGATGTTCTTGGAACATTTTAGTCACTAGTCTTTGATAGGTGGCTCTAGTGTTTTTTAAGCCAAAAGGCATAACTTTATAACAGTAAGTCCCACTGTTTGTAATGAAGGAAGTTTTTTCCTCATTTGAGAGATTCATTTTAATCTGATTATAACCAGAATATGCATCTAAGAAGCTTAATAATTCATGACCTGCTGTGGCATCAATCATTTGATCTATAAGTGGCAATGAGAATGAATCTTTGGGGCATGCTTTATACAAGTCAGTATAATCTACTCATACTCTCTACTTTCCACTATTTTTAGGTACTACCACGGTGTTTGCTAACCAGTTAGGGTACGTTACCTCTCGTATCGAACCAATCTTCAAGAGTTTCTGTACCTCTTCGTCGATCACTTGGTTCTTGAATGGTCCTTGATTTCTTTTCTTCTGCTTAATAGGTACGAAGGATAGATCTTCATTTAGTTTATGAGTCATCACTTCTGGTGGGATGCATGTCATATCTGAGTGGGACCACACAAAGCAGTCTGCATTAGCCTTTAAATAATCAATTAACTTACCTCTTCGAGCGGGGCCTAGCCTCGTGCCTATATACACTTTCTACTCAGGCTTTTGTTCAAATAACAGAACAACTTCAAGCTCTTCCGTAGTTGTTTTGATGTGCTCATCTTCCTCCGATTCACGAATGACGTCCGGTTTGGAATCTGCATCTGTGTGGTATAGTACACCTTCCATGGTAACTTGATTTACCTTCTCATAATTATTTTCTTTCGTACCTGTTTTAGCAATAATACCTTCCGTACCTATTTGGATAGTAATTTCTTCCATGCTTGTTTAGGCTGTATTACCTTCTTGGGAGATTCCCTTATCTCGTAATTCTTCCACCTCTATTTTCTTGTTGTAGTGTACCACAAAGTTTATATTTCTTGCGATCTGCTGATCTCCTTTGATTTGTTGAATCCCCCATTCAAAGGGAAATTTAATTACCTGATGTAACGTGTATGGTATCTCTTTCATGTCATGGATCCATGTCTTTCCAATGATCACGTTATAAGCCATGTCAGTATCGATGACTTGGAACCTGGCACTTCTGATCACCCCCTCAGCATAAGTGCTAAGCTCAATTTCTCCTTTTGTTATAACCGTAGAGTTATCAAACCCTGATATGGCTCGTGCTTTTGGGATTACTTGATTCCCCAGTAGCATTTCTTCCATGACTCTTAGCAAAATGATATTGACTGAACTTCCTGGACAATCAACACTCTTTTTACGTTAGTGTCATGAATAAGTAAAGATATTACCAGAGCATCGTTGTGCGGAAGCATTAATCCGCTGATATCTGCATCATCGAAGGTTATATTGTCTTCTTCCATATTTTCACGAGCCCGTTTCCCATGTATAATTGTGAATTTTGTGGTTGTTTTGCAAATCACTCTGTTTACTTCTTCACCCCCGTGCATCACATTGACGGTTCATTTTGGAGAAGGAAGCTTTGGGGGATCCTGCCTGTTCCTCATATATACCTGTTTAGCTTTATCACTAAACAATTCTATTAAATAGCCATGTTTTAATAAATTTTCTACTTCACCTTGTAAAAATCTGCACTCTGCAGTTTTGTGCCCATGATCTTTATGAAATTCACACTAGTGATCTGGGTTTCTTATGCTTGGATTTGACCGCATCTCTTTGGGCCACTTAACCTTGTCTCCCATGTTCCTCAATATTGAGACAAGTTCAGTAGTACTTACATTAAAGGTATGATACCCAATTTGAGTACTATCTCTAGGTCAATCATCTCGATCTTTTCTGGATCTAGATGAGGATGAGACTACGTCTCTTCCTTGTGGTCTGTAGTCCAACCTAGTGTTTTCGAACCTGGGGCGGATATTGCGTCCCGAGGGTCCTAAGTAAGGATTGTACCTATTTTTACCTGATCTTCTATATGATTCAGGACGTCTGGATCTAGAATGATCTTCATCTCTCGAACGAGCAATGATATCTTCTTCTATTCTAAGTTTAGTACTGTAACTGTTATATACATCGTTCGATGTTGTAGCGGGGATCTCTCTTAAACTCTCCTTAAGTCGTCTCGTGGCTTCTGATCTTTTATCGTTCAGGTTGCTTGCAAATGCCATGGCTTCCCAATTATCAGGTACCCTAGGTAACTGCATTCTTTCTCGTTGAAACCTGTCTACAAATTCACGGAGTAATTCCGTGTCTCCTTGTTTTATTTTGAATATGTCTTCCATTCTCTTCTCAACTTTTTGTGCACCAGAGTGTTCTTTTATAAACGAATCTGCAAGCTCAGCAAAAGAGTCACTAGAATTTTTAGGGAGAAGAGAATACTAGGTTAGGGCCCCCTTGATAAGTGTTTCCCCAATTTTTTTGACAAGGACTGATTCAATCTCTTGTTTCGTTAAGTCGTTGCCTTTTACCCCAGTAGTGAAAGCAGTCACATGGTCGCGTGGGTCAGTTGTTCCATCATATTTGGGAACGTCAGGCATTTTAAACTTCTTGGGTATAGGCAAGGGTGACACACTTGGCTTCCAAGGTTTTTGAGAATATCTATCAACATCGATGCCTTTGATGATATGTGGTACAACAGAAATTTGTTCGATGCGATCGTTCTTCTCCTTCATCTATTTCTGCTTGGTTAGCAGTAAATATTGTAATTCTGAGTTATTAGATATACCTGGTCTTGTTTCGAGAGATTCATTAGGAGTATCTCCTCTTCCTAAGTTTGCTAACCCAGATTGAGGATTTTCCATGGTGATGGTGTTATTGGGGGTGGCGTCCGCGGTGTAGGTAACGCTGCCGGTAATCCTCTCGCAAATTCTTGCAAAGCTTTGCTCACATACCCTGCAATCATTTGCTTTACACGATCTTGTTCCACAATTTGATCATTATCACCATTGTTGTTATTGGATCTTTTTGGGGATTGTTCCCTCGAACCACGTGGGGTTCCTGAAGGCGATGGAACTGGGGTTCCACTCGTTTGCTTGTTGTTGTCGTTGGGGTTTGACATAATTCAGAGGATATCACTTGAAAAGTAAGCAAAGATTATCAGATTCCCGGTAACGAAACCAATTTGTTTAACTAAAGAATTAGACCCTTTGACTAAAGCTTATTTTAAAGATGAATACGGGTTACTGATAATTAAGATAATGGAGAAAATGAATAATAGACAATATTGCAGAAATATTGAAGATCGAAGTTGATTGTATTCGAGAATCAGATGCCTTTACAAGCTGTTTTGCCCTCCCTTATAGGAGATTCTTATAACATATGACTCTTGCTATGGTTACTCATTAATGACTAATTATGACATTAATGAGGCGTTACAAAGGATAACGGTAATTGGGGTTCGGTTACATAACGTTCAAGTAATCAATTGTGGGTCCTTGAATATGCGTGCAACTTTGTCTAGATTCATTCTGACCGTGCCTCTCTCCCGTTTTGATCAAGTTGAGTTTTTCGTGGCTGATAAGTTTGTGGTTTTACTGAACCATACCTCTTTGTACCGTACCTCTTCAAATAATCACGTCCAGCTATCGCGTTTTCTTGTGTACATGTGACTGGCTGAGTTGTCAAAAGTTGGCTTACATGTGAAACTCTTTTTTACCAATACACTAACTTTGATGGGCGAAACAAATTCCAAAACTACTGATATTATCTGCAAGCAAATGGATAGTTTTAATAATATGTCAGGTATTTGTATAAACAAAGGAAAATCTTAATTAATCATGTCTAGAAGTTGTAGCCAACATACTAGAGAAATGGCATCTAAATTTTTTGGTATTAAGATTAGCCAAGCTTTTGGCACGTACTTGGGTTTTCCAATGTCAAACAAACCCCCTAGGCACAAGGACTACCAGCTTCTCCTTGATAGAATGCATGCTAAATTAAACATTTGGAATGCACGCTGGTTAAGTATGGCGGTGAGATTTACTTTAATAAAATCAACTCTAAATACTCTACCCAATCATCTTATGAAAATTAGTCTACTCCCTTCAAAAACCCTTCAGGAAATAGATAAAATTAAACGTAATTTCCTTTGGGGAACTACTAGGAAGAAGAAGAAAATACACCTAATTGTATGGAATACAGTGACTAATGCTGTGCCTAATGTGGGCCTTGGTATTAAAATCGCAAAATAAAAAAATATGTCCCTTCTCACTATCTTGGCATGGAGAATTTTAAATAACCCAACCTCCCTTTGGGCCCAAGTATTAACTAGTCTATATGGAAATAGGAAAATAATTACTGGATACTCTAATACTTGGAATAGTCTTCTAAAAGGTTGGATGGTGTGTAATAAAGGTATTAGGTGGCCAATAGATACTCACACTCACTTGAATATTGGGCATGCACAGTGGATCCCCAATATCATAAGTCTCCGTAATCATGTGATTGGTCCGTTAAATCGTGATGAGGATAAATTAACCATTCATCATATTAAGGAAAATAAGTAATGGGACTTAAGTAAAATCTCTTTTGATCTCCCGGAATTCATCAAAAATAGTATTCTTTCACTTAGCACCAAGGGACACATCTGTGCACCTAACTCACTTATTTGGGGTCTTAGCCCAAGCGGAATATTTTCAACAGCCTCATCCTATATGCTAATTGATGATCCAAAACCCCACACCCTCTCCTTTAATTGGATCTAGGACCTCAAGTGTCCCAATAAGATCAATTTTTTAATGTGGAAGCTATACCACAACAGATTGCTCACAAGGGGTTATCTAGCCACAATTGGTGTTAACATAAACCCTAATTGCCTATATGCAAAGACACCATCAAGTCTATCTCCCATATCTTCTGGGAATGCACTGTAGCAAATTCTTTTTTGGAAGAAATGAGAGTAAACATTAGTAACCAAGTGCTCGCTAATAACTAGCTAGAACTATTAAAAATAACTGGGCCTACATATATTAACAAGTACCTAAGCTGGGAAGACACTCTTCCTTTTGCCCTCTGGGCCATTTGGATTAATAGAAACCATAACAACCAAAAAAACACTAGCACCT
Organism: Nicotiana paniculata; assembly: GCA_005239505.1. Taxonomy (NCBI): domain Eukaryota; kingdom Viridiplantae; phylum Streptophyta; class Magnoliopsida; order Solanales; family Solanaceae; genus Nicotiana; species Nicotiana paniculata. The sequence goes on along the minus strand of ML357394.1, from coordinate 28,437 downwards.
TAGTTAACAAGAAAAGGGTACTGGACCAAACAATGGAGTATTCCTTAATGACATCAAGGATTCACACCTACAACAAAAATATCAGTATTAAGGTCAGATGGCAACCTCCCCTAGGGGTTGGCTTAAAATTAATGTGGATGGTGCTTTCACAAGTAGCTTTCTTCAAGGTTGTATAAGTGGAGTCATTAGAGATTATACTAGTAAGTGGAGGACAGGCTACAACCAGAAAATACATGCAACTTCATCAATCCAGGTGGAACTTCTAGCTTTTCGGCATGCACTACACTTAGTTACTAGGAAAAACTTATTCCGAGTCGAAGTTGAAACTGATGCAAAAGAGGTAATACGTCTTCTTCATGATGACTACCCAACCTATAACAACTTAATTTATGAATGCAGGTGGTTAATGAACAAGGCATCTAGGAAATGGAAAATCAGATGAAGCATAGCTTCCGCAAAGGGGAATATGGTTGCTCATCACTTGGCAAAAGCTGCTCTCTTGGATAATAATTATGATAAACTAAATGTTCTAGTTTTACCTCCTGAACTTGTCAAAACAGCCTACCACAAGGATCGGGAGGGGTATATGTATGTAAGAACTTGTTCTACTAACCAGTGCGATCATTTAGCAGCACTGGGTAGTGAAAATGCCTTGCATGGCATTGTTTTGCCCGGTAGTGGCTTATGTAATGAAAATATTATGGGTGCAAAACCCTAGTTAATGTTAATGAAGTATCTTTATTTTTCAAAAAAAAAAAAAAACCATATTGCTTTATCCTACAAAAGGATCGATACTACTCTTTCACGCTATAGTTGAGAAAAAAATGATTATTAAAGCAAGCGATAAAGGAATACTTGTGGAGTAAGTGTTCTATTTTACTACAAAAAACAATTAAGAAGAAAACAAGGTGTTTATATATCTGTAGAATAAATTCTTGGTTCAAGAAGCTTGAATTTAAGGAATCTATTGAGAGAAATGATGCCTTAAGTGATATTAATTATGGAATTGAAGACTTGGAGACTTGGACCTTTAGCCCAATCTTTAAAGTTAATTTCTTTGAGTTGAATTGTACATAGTTACTTTGGTAAAATAATCGGCTCCCATAATAAAGCTGGATGGAACAAAGTCACTACAAATATATCCTTTTACCTTTCCAGCATTAAGCATTAAGCCTATCATTACAAGCCTGAAAATTCCTAAAATAATTTTAGAAATTAGTGTTGATTCTACATTAGTGGAGACTGACATGAAGGGTAATCTTATGGACAAAAATTGGAGAGACTCAAAATTGTGATCATAATGTTATCAATCTCAAAAGGTTCATCAAAAGAGGAGTTGAAAGTTTTTGGCAAACAAAAGCAGAAGCAGAAGCAGAAACAAGGTATAGATTTGGCGACTTGAAAAACTTATAGGTTTTGAATTTATGTGAAATTTTATTTTTTTTACTTTTCTAATCTACAAGAAATAACAATTATTAATAAAATTACTACCTTGAGGACGAGCAAGGATTCAAGTATGGGGGAGTTTGATGAATATAAAATGTTCATATATTATATACTTAAAAATAAATTATTTTAAATAAAAAATATACATATATAATATGTCAATTCTCTGTATTTTCTAATAGTATTTTGTAGGAAATAGAAATATCATGATAAAGCAAATAAAGGAAATAAAAGGAGATCACGAGGCATCATGGCAAAAGAAGCACGAGGCAACATGACCAAAGAAGCATGAGTCAGCATGGCACCTTATGGGATTTGATTTCTATAAATAGTATGTCATATTTGTGTTGAAGGGAGGGGGAGATCAAACGTGACTAGTTAGCAACTTTTTCTAGCTTTGGTCTTGCTTCTTTCTTTCTCTTTCACTTTTTCTCTTGTAGTCTTTGAATTTTCTAAGAGTGTTGATAGTATTTTAAGAATTTATTTCTTTGTGAGATTTAAATACTCCATAATGGAGTAATCTCTTTTGTTGGGATATTTGATGAAACTCGGTATCGTTATAATATTAATCTCAATTTTTCTACATGCTTGACCTGAAATTTCTACTTACATTTTTATATTGTGCTGGAATATTAGATTTAAATAATGTAACGAACCGATCGGTTGTTTTTGAGCTCTAGCGCGTCGTTCAGCAGTTTGAGGTCATGGGCAGCTCCATTTCAGGTATTACGCCTTGTAGGCGTGGTCGAAATCGAGTTTCAGAAAGTTTAGAGTAAAATTGGAAAGAAAATCCTCATTTCAGAAGCCATAAGTTGGAGAAATTGACCAAGATTGGAATTTTGAGTAAACGACCTCAGAATCAGGATTGGAAGGCTCCTACAGGTTCGTATGATGATTTCGGACTTGGGCGTATGTAACGACCCGGCCGGTCGTTCCATGAGATTTACCCCCTTTCCCCCAATTCTGCATTTGTTATATATTGCTAGCCTGTTTTTATTGTGTTGGGTCAGTTGGTTTGGGTCCAGAGTGATTATGGTGAGAATTGAGGCATTTAGTCTCTTAAAGTAGCCTAATAGTTGAGAAAGTCAACTGAGAGTTGGCTTATTGGTGAACGACCTCGGAATGCGGATTTTATGGCCCAGATAGCTTCATTAGGTGATTTGAGATTTAAGAGTGTGTTCAGAATATTTTTGTGATGTCCGGTGTAGAATTAGGTTTGAATTGGCGAAAGTTAGTTTTTGGCGACTTCCGGTCGGCAGTGGAAAATAGGCTATCGGGGTCGGAATGGAATTCTAGGAGTTGGAGCAGGTTCGTAATGTCATTTTGGATATGTCTGCAAAATTTCAGGTCAATCGGAGGTGTTTTGGTTGGTTTCAGTGTAGTTGGTGAAATTTGGAAATTTCAAAGTTCATAGGCTTGAATTTGATGTAATTTGGTGTTTTCGTGTTGTTTTTGGTGTTTAGAAGGCTCGACTTAGTTGAAATAATGCTATGGGGTGTATTGGTATGTTTGGTTAGGGCCCCGAGGGGCTCGAGATTTATTTCAGCTGCTTGGCGGGGTTTTGAACTTGGAAAATTTGCAGAAATAGCTACTAGTGTGAATTTCTGGTGTTGGCCGCACCTGTGGATGGGTAACTGCGGGAGCGATGTCGCAGGTGCGATGGGTAATGCGCAGGTCGAAAAAGGCTAGGGTGGGGATTTTTCGCAGGTGGTTATGGCCGCACCTGCGAAGCCGCAAGTGTGAAATTGGTCGGTTAAGTAGGATTCTGCAGGTGCGCAACTGGTACCGCAGGTGCGGATCCGCAGGTGCGACTACGTGTTCACAGGTGCGGAAATGCTGGCAGAAACAGTATAAAAAGGGCTTCCGTGAAAATTCTCTCATTTTCACCATTTTTGCATGCGTGGGGAGTTCGTTGAAGGCTATTTGAAGAAGTGAACTCGTGATTGTTCAGTGAAGGTAAGTTCTTTGGTTATTAACATCATTTGTATGCTATTTTGTTCGGATTAGGCTTGAAAATTGAAGGATTTAAGTAGGAAAAGGTTGGGAAGAAGGGAGGAGAATTGGAATTTCTTTTGAGGTTTTGGGTAGGCAATTGTGATCCGATTGTGATTATTTTGGTATGAGTAGAATAGTGGGAGGACGAGGTTTCTAGTGATGTAAAATTATCGAATTCCGAGACGTGGGCCTGGGGCTCGGGTTTGGCCGAATTTCAAAATTCTTGTACAATTTGGTAGTTTTCGATTGGGTTGTGTTCCTTGGTTATATATTAATGATATTAAACTGGTTTTGGCCAGATTCTGAGCAATTAGGAGCCAATTTGAGGGGCAAGATAATTACGGACTAGTGTTGTGGCCCGGTAGAAGTAAATAATGGTTATAAATCGTGCCCTGAGGGTATGGATCCCTGAACTACATGTTTTCTCACTGATTTTACAATGGCGCACATGTCAGATGACGAGTGTGTGGCGTGTTCTGATTTTTGGATTGGACTAGGTCCTCTCCGCGGCAACTAATGAGTTGCATATTTTACTCAAAACCCTATGTTAAACTATGTTCTAAAGATTGTTGAAATATTTGGGCTATAAGCCGTGTTTGGGGCCTCGTGCCGATTTGTTTATACCATTTGGGGGATTTTTACCGCTATTTTTCCTCACTATTTGTTGATGATTTCACTCAGCCACATTGTGCATACTATTTTTTTGAAACTCAACCTCATTTACACTACTTGAGATTTAAAATGATGTTTCGGGTCGAGTACCCTGTTTTACTGATTTGCCCGAGGGGCTTTTTGAGTGATTCTGCTGAGTGTGGCCGAGGGCCTAAGAGATGGTGATGTGCTGAGTGATGGTGAGGTGCTGAGTGATATTAGCGCTTGGGCTGAAGGAGCCCTTTCGGAGTCTGTACACACCCCCAGTGAGCGCACCGAGTGCTGAGTGATGAGTGATTGGGAGGCATGAGTGACTGTGAGGTGCTGAGTGATTGTGAGGTGCTGACTGACTGTGAGGCATGCCCGAGGGGCTGATTATGATACATGTTTATGCTCAAGGGGCTACTTATGATTTTTATTACATTCATTTTCATACACAATCTTTCGGTTTGAAGTTGTTTAAAATGTGCACTTTTTAAAGGACTTTTTCTGAAGTTGATTTTAAGGCATGATGATTTAGTATATCTATGTTTATATTATTGGAAATTAAGGCTGTCTATATTGTGATTTGATGGCATTGATTTTATGTGTTTCCTTGCCACTTAGACTTGATTTTTTTCATTATTACTGAGTTGGCGTACTCACATTACTACCTGCACCTCTATGTGCAGATTCAGGTGCAGATATCGAGCATTAGTCCTTTATTCCGCGCGGAGTCGGACTGCGGGATATAGAGGTAGTTGTTCAGCGTCTGCATCAACTTTATTTTTCCCTTCTTGTTGTATTTAGCTTTTATTCGGAGGTTTTGTATTATAATAGTATATTTTGGCTTATTCTTCTAGATGCTCATGACATGTTGGCTTCGGGTTTTGGGGTTGGTGGCGTTGTATATTGGCCTATTATATTTAGTAATCTCTGTATAATCTATGAAATGCTTGAACTTGAGTGGGATGTTTAAAGAAAACTGCAAACATGTGGTAGTTCGCTAGCCTAGTTCCACGATAGGCGCCATCACGTCCGGTTTAGGTTTTGGGGTCGTGACAGCGTATGTCCTAATCGGGTTTTGGATAACCCGAGAGCGTTTCGGCATATATTGTGGAAGTCCGTATTTCGAAGAAAATTTCCTAAGTTTGGCTTGAAGCGCATTTCAACGTTATTGATGTCCGAATGGGATTTCGAGTCTATGAATAGCTCCATATGGTGATTCTGGAGTTGAGAGCGCGATCGGATGTGAATTCGGATGTCCGTAGGTTATTTTGAATTCATTTGGCTAAAAATAGAAATTTGAAGGTTTTTGAGAAATCCGACCGGAAGTGGAAATTTTGATATTAGGGTCGGAATGTGATTCTGGAAGTTGGAGAAGGTCCGTAATGTTGAATATGACTTGTGTGCAAAATTTGGGGTCAATCGGACATGATTTGATAGATTTCGGCATCAGATGTAGAAGTTGGAAATTTCAAAGTTCATAAAGTTTTAGTTTGAGTACGATTCATGATTTCGGCATAGTTTGATGTTATTTGAGGCCTCTAGCAAGTCCGTGGGATGTTATGGGAATGAGTCATGTGATTGGACGGGGTTCTGGGGGCCTCGGGTGGATTTCGAGTTGTTAACGGATCAAGTTTAGAGTTTGAAGAAGGATGAGGTTGCTGGTGTCTGGTGTGACCACACCTGCAAAGATTTGGCCGCAGGTGCAGCTTTGGCGCCGCAGGTGCGAGAGTGGGCTGGCTTGGCTGGGATCGCAGGTGCGATGGAATTTCTGCACCTGCGAAGGCGCAGATGCGGGCAATGGTTCATAGGTGCGGATCCGGCAGGAGGAGAAGGAAGCCGCAGGTGCGGGCTCTTGAGATCGGATCGCAGGTGCGAAAAATGGCATGGGCAGAAAGTTTTAAAACCGAGATTTGTTGGCCATTTCTCTCATATTTCTCATGGATGGGGTGATGTTAGGAGAGCCTCAAGAGGGATTTTCATCATGCATTACTAGGCAAGTAATTTCTTCATGCTTCTAAGTTAAATACAAGGTTTATGCATGGAATTAGACATAGAAATTAGTAGGAAGTTGGGAAATCTTGAAGAAAACCTAGAAATTTGTATTTGGATTTTTAGCCACGAATTTGAGCATGTAAATTAGAGTAAATTGTATATTTGAGTTAGTAAGACTATGGGTAGGGTATATCTTCGTGAAATTTCGGAATCCAGGCACGTGGGCCCGAGAGCATTTTGGTCAATTCACTAAGCGGAGTTGGGAAATTATATAATTTGAAATTGTTACGAGTATTAGAATGAATTTTCATTGCTTTGCCCGTTATTTGGTAGTTTTGGGGCGTTATGCATCCATTGGAGTCGTCGGAAGGGCTTGGAAGCCGGTCATGGAATTTCAGAGCGAGGTAAGTCTCCTTTCTAACTTTGTGAGGGGGAATCGTCCCCATAGGTGAACTAATTAAGTATGTGCTACTATCTGCGGGGCTACGTACGCATGAGGTGATGGGAGTCCGTGCGTAGCTACTATTATGCCATGTCCGGGTAGTCTAGGACCCACTAGCATGCCTTACGTGTTGTACATGTGATCCTGCCAATAATATTAGAGTGATGATGCTATTAAATTTGTAACTTATTACCAACGAAGTCTAGAGAATTGATTCCTCTGTGGATAATTTTATTCCAGATAAGGTTATATTATTCAATATTATCAAACTTGGCAAACGAATTTCAAGAAAAGATTTAAATACTATTTTTGTGATTTTTAAAAGAGAAATTTGTCATTTACTTGAGTATTTGTTTTCCTGATGTAGTCGGGGTGGACTGTTGATTGTGCATGACTACATGTGATCGCTTCGCAATTTACATTCTGTGAGCAGAGTGTTATTTCCCCCACTCTCATGGGAGCGGGTCGTACGCCACGGCGGATTGAAAGATGCACTTATGGTTTGGGTCGTTCGACCCTCGACAGTGCATAGATATGATTATTTTATGGCAATGATGCACTTATGGTTCGGGTCATTCGACCCTCAGTAGTGCACATACATGATTAATATATTTATGGCTCAGGCCGATTGTCCTTATCTCGTATTCGCATGCTAAATTGTTAAATGTTTTTCATGGATTTTGAAGTGACAAGATATTTGGGGGAAAATAAAGAAGTATTTGTTTATTTAAGAAATTTGGGGGAAAATGAGGAAGTAGTAACTGTTTATTTACTCTCAGTATTTATTTGAATTTCAGGTATGAGTAATGCTTATTGTTTTATCATCCTCATATGCCTATTACTGATATCATATTGTGCTAAATTAATTTGTTGGACCTTAGTGAGTGTCTAATTCGACATCTCGTCACTGCCTCTCTGAGGTTAGGCGGGCGACTTACTGAGTACACGTTATTTTTGTACTCATGCTACACTTGCTGTTCATTTTTATTGCACAGGTACCTTTATAACGATGTGGCTGGTTTGGAGTCTTAGGCGAGCTGCATTATCCAGAGGTGATCCGCAGCTGACAGAGTCTCCCTCATATTGTACTAGTTTATTTTAATTTCTTTGTCCAATTGTATTTCAGACAAGTTTTGTAGAAATTGTAAAATCCTTAGAATTTGCTCATGCACTTGTGACACCGGGTTCTGGGATGTGTTTGGGATTTAATTTAATAAATGGAATAGTTTATCTGTCATATTTATTTGATAAAAGTTTCATTCGCTATTATGACTTGTAAATGAAAGGTAATGATTTCAAAAATGTTAAGACAAGAATTTATTTTAACTAATTAATGATTGGCTTGCCTGACGATAGTGTCCGACGCCATCACGACCTTAGTAAATTTTGGGTCGTGACAACGTGGTATCAGAGCGCTAGGTTCCCTTAGGTCTCATGAGTCATGAGCAAGTCTAGTAAAGTCTTGCGGATCAGTACAAAGACGTCTGTACTTATCTTCGAGAGGCTACAGGGCTATTAGGAGTACTTCCCTTCTTGATTCCTCATCGTGCAGTTCGATTCCTTTAAGGATTATGCCAATGTTTCTTCCTACTCAATCTTACGCGTCGCGAAGCACTTTCTATGAATCAGGAATTTGAGGAATTGAAATGGTGCTACGGATATGGTGCGAGATGTTTTCCGTGTGTAGTTGGTTGGGGATGTTGTTGTTGCCCTGCAGAAAAATATTATGTTGTTTCAGCCAGTAGTTGTGATTCTGAGGACTTTGAGGTTATGCTCAGGTTGTTAAGGTGTTTTCGGTTGGTTATCGCACGGTGTTGATATGATGGTAGAATGCTTGCCTGTAGGTTGGGGGTGACGAACGACTTGAAGGGAGGTCTTCCAAGAGTGCGATTGCGACATTTCAGTATTTAGATTCCGGTGGAAGGAAGACAATTGAACTATAGATGGCCGGGTTTTGGATTGATAAAGTATTAAAACTTGGTGTTTCAAGTAAGGAGGGATATTCACCTGTGATGTGACATCGTCATCACTAGTCGAATGGAATGTGTTAAGTCTGTCGGTGCTATGGGTTCTTCGATTGCATTGGGTCAGAGTGTTGTGAAGTAGTATTGAAGAGGTGGTTGTCAGCAATCGTGGTGCGTGGTGGTTCCAGACTTAATAGTTATTCCTAATGAAGGCAGCTCGAGAAAGATGACCCTCGGAGAGTTTGAAGTCGTGGTGATCTACTGGTGTAAGAGTTGCAGAGAATGATATCGAATTGGACGGCATACGACGAAGGAAGACATATGAGAAGTGTCAGGCAACGACTAAATTTCTAAAAGGCCAGGAATAAGGAAAGGAGGTCAGACTGGTAAAGTGGGTGAATGTGAGCAGGCTTAGGATGGGATATTGACGTTGTAGAAGGGGTGCAGTGCGGCGTCGTTGGAAGGTGTCAGTTGGTGATTCCACATGTGGGTTATCTCCTGTGAGTATGTTAGAAGTTGTGTGGTTGGCAATTTTCTGTGAGGGATTCTAGGGGCTAGTGTAGGAGGCAGAATGTGTGAATGATGCTAGAGAATTTGAGTATTTAGGGAGTGCTAACAAGAGAATCTGGAAGAATTGGACGGATTGGTTAAGCAAAATTATGTTAGCAAAGGGGAAAGGATCTCAGCAGGGTCTAGAGCGCTGCAAGGAGTAGCATCGGGCTAAGTGGGGGAATCCCACCACCTGCAGTTGGGTTGTAGGATTGTGTTATCATGTGGTTGCGGATTGTCGGCGTAATGGCAAGTTATTACAGCTAAGGGGACGGAGTAAAATGGTGATTGTGCGTGGGATTTGATGAATGTGTGCAAAAGTTGGCCTTGTTGGACTAGGGTTAGGCTTTGAGAGATTCAGAATTTATGCTTAAGGCATAGGCGAGTTGTAAGGGTAGTGACTCAGTCACGTACTTCGTTGTGAGGATTTTCATTTGCTAGAAGAGCCTTGGAGTTGATTGTATTCGGGGCCAGTCGGGGTGGGTGACTCTCAATAGCGGACCCAATGAGTTCAAAAGTTAAGAACGCAATTTTTAGGGGTTAAGGGCAGCAGTATGATTAATAATTGAGCTTCTACAACATAATTTCTGAGAGAGGGAAATAATTGGAGTGTTTTATGTTATCTCCAGCGTGCAGGATTGTATTGGAGGAGTGAGAGAAATAAACTCCGGACTGTAGGAAGATTATCAGGAGGGTATGAGACGGGTTGCGGAATTTAGGCAGCGTGATCTCGTGAATCAAGGTCACTCAGGATGAGTGAGGGCTGAGTTGCTATGAGTTGAAGGAAGTTACTATTATTTCTAAGGCATTTAAGAATGATTAAAAGAAGATAGATTGATTAGCCATGGTTGAAATGGCACATTTTCGGCAGTGATCAATTCCTTCGATGTGATTAAGTTATGCATGTGGTTTGTGCCGGTGTGTGCGGGGCTTGTCGGTCGTCGTAATAGATTTCATATGGGAGCATTCGAGTGCTATGGCCTGTCAGGTGTAGGCAGATCCCGGAAGGGTTATGGTGGTATAGACTACTACTTAAGGATTTGCATATTGGGTGATTGTGAGAATTCACTCGTGTGTTGAGATGGTACTCTTGAATTAAGTTAAGTAAAAGGGTTCTATATGATGAAGTGTTCACCCTATTAGTGGTTCAGAAGTTATGATGGAATTCTTGCGCTATCTCATATTGGCATGTTAGGTGCGGTAAGCAGTATGTAACTGGGAGTAAGAATCGAGATTGCGGTTCGATGTTAACAAGGATTTCATGAGCTCGGATGAGCAAGTATAAGTGATTTGGAAGTTCAGAGTAAGCTGGTGTTATCTTCAGTGTCACCTGAGATCGATATTCGGTGAAAGAGGCTTTGTACCCTGGTCATGGGTTCTTGGTGTGTTTTGCGGCCTTAGTGTGGTCGGTGTTATAGATGTGCAGACTTGTTACCTCATGGAAGGTCGTGGGAGCGTGACCACGGGAAGATTGTATAGGTGTGACATGTGGTCACCTGATTGGTTGAAGATCTAGACCAAGTATAAGGAAGTGCAATATTGCTTATCTGGGGATTTATGCCATGAAGGCGTTCAGTTCATTTGGTTGTGGATTGTGGGGTGTTTGTCCCGGCATTGATGGTTGTTCTTGTATATTATGAGAGGAAGTGGGTTAATATGGACCCAGGTAAAGCTATTAGCTTAGTTTGGTGCGAGCAAGGTAGACTCGATGTTTGTGGATGGATTTAAATATGATTATGGGCTCCGTATGAGCCAGGCATGTTCATTTCAGTAGAGCGCTTTTCATGGAAAGGTATTACAACAACATATGTTGTTCCATCTTCTTCAAATTCATGTGATAATATGATTTTGCCGTGTGAGATTTTTTGATCAAGGATCTGGTGCGATAAGATTATGTGAAATACATTGAAGGACAATTACCCTTATTGGTTTGTAATGAGATGGTGGTCTTAGTCAAGAGGAAGGATTCAATGTTTGGTTAAGTCTGCAATTAGTTAGAAATTCCTACACATCTACTCCGTTGTTGTGGTATCACCAGCATTATAGCAGGATGTATATATATGTCATAAGGTGCCTTGGGAGTATCGAATTCATGGAATTTTGGCTATTAAGGTTCAGGGAGTGTCGTCGTGGCCAGATGATGAATTTTGCGTGCATGGTGCTAATTCAGAAAGGGTATGCAGTCATGTTCTGGTATATCGTGTGGTAGCTGATACGGTGTTCGTATATGTTGGAACTAGGCCTGGCAGAGAAATTTCAGGTGTTAGAACTAGGTTTTGAGCCTATTATATGGATAAAATAAGAAATCTTCAGATTTGATCAAACTAATGTACTCTGCTGGGTTGTGGTAGCACGGGCAGGTGCTCGAGGTGTTAACCAATGATTTCAGATAACTCCAGAGTAGCTCTTAGAACGTTCGAGGACGAACATCTGTTTAAGTGGGGGAGAATGTAACGACCCGACCGGTCGTTTTGAGCTCTAGCACGTCGTTCAGCAGTTTGAGGTCATAAGCAACTCCGTTTCAGGTATTACGACTGGTAGGCGTGGTCAGAATCGAGTTTCTGAAAGTTTAGAGTCAAATTGGAAAGAAAATCCTCATTTTAGAAGCCTTACGTTGGAGAAATTGACCAAGATTAGAATTTTGAGTAAACGACCTCAAAATCAGGATTTGAAGGTTCCTGCAGGTTCGTATGATGATTTTGGACTTGGGTGTATGTCCGGATCGGGTTTTGGATAACCCAGGAGCGTTTTGGCATATATTGTGGAAGTCAGTATTTTGAAGAAAATTTCTTAAGTTTGACTTGAAGCGCATTTCAGTGTTATTGATGTCCGTTTGGGATTCCAAGTGTGGGAATAGCTCCGTATGGTGATTCTGGAGTTGGAAGCGCGATCAGAAGTGAATTCGGATGTCCGCAGGTCATTTTGATGTCGTTTGGCTAAAGATAGAAATTTGAAGGTTTTTGAGAAATCCGACCGGAAGTGGAAATTTTGATATCGGGGTTGGAATGCTATTCTGGAAGTTGGAGCAGGTCCGTAATGTCGAATATGACTTGTGTGCAAAATGGGTCAATCAGACGTGATTTGATAGGTTTCGGCATTGGATGTAGAAGTTGGAAATTTCAAAGTTCTTAAAGTTTGAGTTTGAGTGCGATTCGTGATTTCGGGCTTGTTTGATGTGATATGAGGCCTCGAGCAAGTCCGTGTGATGTTATGGGACTGATTCATGTGATTAGACGGGGTCTCGGGGGCCTCGGGTGGATTCCGGGTGGTTAACGGATCAAGTTTGGAGTTTGAAGAAGGCTAAGGTTGCTGGTGTCTGGTGTGACCGCACCTGCGAGGATTTGGTCGCAGGTGCGGAGCTGCAGGTGCGGCTTTGGCGCTGCAGATGCGAGAGTGGGCTGGCTTGGCTGGGATCGCAGGTGTGATGGAATTTCCGCACCTGCGAAGGCACATATGCGGGCAATGGGTCGCAGATGCGGATCCGGCTGGAGGAGAAGGAAGCCGCAGGTGCGGGCTCTTGGGCGCACCTGCGGAAGCGCAGGTGTGAGGACTGGATCGCAGGTGCGAAAATCGGCCTGCGCAGAATGTTTTAAAACAAGGATCTTGGTTCATTTTCTCATGTTTCTCGTGGCTTAGGCGATTTTAGGAGAGCTTCAAGAGGGGAATTTCATCATCAATGTCAAGGTAAGTTATTCCCACTCATCTCAAGTTATAAAACAAGGTATATGCACGGATTAAACATGAAAAATTGTGGAAAATTGGGAAATTTTGAAGAAAAACCTAGAAATGTTATTTTGGATTTCTAACTCAAATTTGTGCATGGAATTTAGAGTAAATTGTATATTTGAACTAGTAAAGCTATGGATAGAATATATCTTCGAGAAATTTGGGATTCCGGGCACGTGGGCCCGAGGGCATTTTGGTCAATTCATTGAGCGGAGTTGGGAAATTATATAATTTGAATTGTTTCAAATATTAGAGTATATTTTCATTGGTGTGTCGTTGTTTGGATAGTTTTGGGGCGTTGTGCGTCCATTGGAGTCGTCGGAAGGGCTTGGAAGCGGGTTATGGAACTTCGGAGTGAGGTAAGTCTCCTTTCTAACTTTGTGAGGGGGAATTTTCCCCGTAGGTGAACTAATTAAATATGTGTTATTATCTCCGGGGGCTACGTACGCACAAGGTGACGGGAGTCCGTGCGTAGCTACTAATATGCTTATGTCCGGGTGGTCTAGGACCCACAAGCATGCCTTACTGTTGTACTTGTGATCTTGCCAGTAATATTTGACCACTAATACGATCGAAAAAGTAATTGAATGTCTAAGGAGACTAGAGTTCATTTTCTTAATCATCTAGAAAGAGAATTGATTTCCTCCGTGGATAATTGTATACCTGATAAGGTTATATCATCGAATATTATTAAACTTGGCAAACGAGTTTCAAAACAAAGATTTAAAGCTATTTTTCATGTTCCTTTAAGAAGAATTTTACCACTTTCCTGAGTAACTGCTTTCTTGATAAAAATGCGGATTTATTATGTGAATATGTGTACATATGAGAACCTGAGTCGCAGGTATGATTCGCGAGCAAGCTAGCCTTATTATTTTTATGTTGACCGCGTCGCATGATTGATTCGCAAGCGGGGGAAAATAGATGCATCTATGGTTCGAACCGTTCGACCCTAGCAGTGCACAGTTTATTATTGTTGGTCCGCGCCGTTCGACCCTCGGCATTTCGTGCGCATGATAATTGCTACGTATTTCCTGTGATTTATACATGTTTATCAGCCGAAAGGAAATTCTTAATTGTCAGTTAAAAAGAAGAAGAATTTATGTATAAAATGTGAAATAAGTCTGACGTTTCTTATCCCTGATTATGATTTAAATTGTCAACTGAAATGACGAAGATTTAAAGTGTTAAATGTGGAAGGAGTTGATATTATTTATTATTTATTCCTGGCTTTAATAAATTGTCTATGACATTCATGCTTAGTGTCTCACTTGAATATAGTAAATTGACCTCCAGCAAGTGTCTAATTCAACCTCTCGTCATTACCTCTCTGAGGTTAGGCGGGAGACTTACTGAGTACACACTATTTTCGTACTCATGCTACACTTGTTGTGCATTTTTATTGCACAGGTACTTTCACAGCGATGTGGCTGGTTTGGAGACTTAGGCGAGTTGTATCATCCGGAGGCGATCCGCAACTGACAGAGTCTACCTCGTATTGTATTCATTTTGTTTTAAATTCCATTGTCCAATTTGTATCTCGGACAAGCTTTGTAATGATTGTGTAAATTCTTAGAAATGCTCATGCGCTTGTGACACCGGGTTCTGGGATGTGTATGGGATGTATTTTATAAAAAAATGGAATATTAAACTTGAGTATTTACTTAACGAATTTTGTTTAGTTATTTCATAATAAGTTAAAGATAATGATTTCAAAAATGTTAAAACAATAATTTATTTCAACTAATTAATGATTGTCTTTCCTGACGATGGTGTCCGGCGCCATCACGACCTTATAGATTTTGGGTCGTGACAACATGGTATCAGAGCACTAGGTTTCCTTAGGTCTCATGAGTCATGAGCAAGTCTAGTAGAGTCTTGCGGATCGGTACGGAGACGTCTGTACTTATCTTCGAGAGGCTACAGGGCTGTTAGGAGTACTTCCCTTCTTGATTCCTCATCGTGCGATTTGATTCCTTTAAGGCTTATGCATATGCTTAGTCCTACTCAATCTTACGCGTCGCGAAGCGCTTGCTTTGAATCGGGAATATGAGGAATTGAAATGGTGCTACGGATATGATGCGATATGTTTTCCATGTGTAATTGGTGGGGGCTGTTGATGTGGCCCTGCGAAGGATAATATGTTGTTTCAGCTTAGTAGTTGTGTTTCTGAGAGCCTTAAGGCTATGCTCAGGTAGTGATGATGCTTACGATTGGTTATCGCGCGATGTCGATATGATGATAGGATGTTTGCCCATATGTTGGGGGTGATGAATGGCTTGAAGGGAGGTCTTCTCAGGGCGTGATTTCGAGATTGCAACATTTTAGTTTCGGTAGAGGAATGGCATTTGGACTATAAATGGTTAGGATTTGGATTGATAAAGCAGTAAGACTTGGTGTTTTCAAGTAAGGTGGGATATTCACCTGTGTGAAATCGCCGTCATTGATCGAATGGAATGTGTTAATTCTATCGGTGTTATGGTTTATTCGGTTGCATTAGGACAGAGTATTGTGAAGTAGTATTGAAGAAGCGGTTGTTAAAGATCGTGGTGCGTGGTGGTTCAGGACTGAATAGTTAATTCTAATGAAGGTAGCTCGAGATAAATGATCATCGGAGAGTTTGAAGTCATGGCGAACTGCTGGATTAAGAGCTATAGAGAATGATATTGAATTAAGGCAGCAATTAGGCAGCATACGACGAAGGAAGACGTGAGAAGTGCTAGGCGGTGGTTCCCTTTTCTAAGAGGCCAGGTGTAAGGAACGTAAATCAGGGAGTTGTTTAAAGGAATGAGATTAACAAGGGGGAGAGTGGCAGTGTAGCATAGGAGTTACAGTTACCTATCTTGAGGGAAAGTTGAAAGTTTTAGTGGATGATGATCGGGTCCACGAGCTTAAGTTGAAATGTGGGTCATTTCGGCGGAAGGTTGGATGCAGCAGAGAGGAGTTGTTGATATGAAGAAGGATGCAGTATCGCTTGGAACTAGAAGATATTGTCGCGCATTTAATGGATATCCATGAGGAGCAGACGGACTAGTAAAGTTGGTAAATGAAGCAGGGCGTAGGATGGGGTATTGATGTCGCAGAGAGTGTGCATTTCTGCGTCGTTGGAAGGTGTCTGTGGGTGATTTCCAGAGGTGGGTTATCTCCTGTGAGTAGGTTAGCGGTTGTGTGGTTGGCAAGTCTTTGTGAGGGGTTCTAGTGGCTATTCGGTAGGAGGCAGAATGTGTGAATGATGCTAGAGAATTTGAGTATTTAGGGAGTGCTAACAAGAGAATTTGGAAGAATTGGATGGATTGGTTGAGCAAGATTATGTTAACAAAGGAGAAAGGATCTCGGCAGGGTCTAGAGTGGTACAAGGAGTAGCTTCGGGCTAAGAGGGGGAGTCCCTCCACCTGCAGTTGGGTTGCAGGATTGTGTTATCATAGGGTTGCGGATTGTCAGCGTGTTGGCAAGTTATTTCAGCTAAGGGGAAACGAGTAAAATGGTGATCCTGCATGGGATTTGATAAATGTGTGCAAAAGTCAGCCCTGTTGGACCAGGGTTAGGCTTTGAAAGATTCAGAATTAATGCTTAAGGCATAGGCGAGTTGTAAGGGTAGTGACTCAGTCACGAGTTTCATTGAAAAGGTTGTTCATGTGCTAGGAGAGCCTTGGAGTTGATTGTATTCGGGACTAGTCGGAGTGGGTGACTCTCAATAGCGGTACTAGTGAATTCAAAGTTAAGAATGCGACGGTTAAGGGTTAAAGGCAGTCATATGATTAAGAATTGAGATTTTGCAGCGCAATTTCAGAGAAAGGGAAAATGGTTGGAGTGTTCTATGTTATTTTCAACATGCAGGGTAGTATTGGAGGAGTGAGATAAATAAACTCCGGGTTGTAGAAATATTATCAGGAGGGTATGAGATGGGTTGCGGGATTTAGGCAGTATGGTCTCGTGAATCAAGGTCACTTGGAATGAGTGAGGGTTGAGTTTGCTAT
Source organism: Nicotiana paniculata (assembly GCA_005239505.1). Taxonomy (NCBI): domain Eukaryota; kingdom Viridiplantae; phylum Streptophyta; class Magnoliopsida; order Solanales; family Solanaceae; genus Nicotiana; species Nicotiana paniculata. The sequence goes on along the minus strand of ML357394.1, from coordinate 11,707 downwards.
GAGTTGAAGGAAGTTACTATTATTCCCGAGGCAATTGAAGATGATTAAAAGAAGATAGATTGATTAGCCATGGTTGAAATGACACATTTACGTCAGTGATCAGTTCCTTCGATGTGATTAAGTTATGCATGTGGTTTGTGCCGGTGTATGCGAGGCATGTCGGCCATCGAAATAGATTTTATTTGGAAGCATTCGAATGCTATGGCTTGTCGGGTGTAGGCGGATCCCGGAAGGATTATGGTGGTTCAGACCACTACTTAAGGATTTTCATGTATTGTGATTGTGAGGATTCACTTGAGTATTGTTATTGTTCTCTTGAATTGAGGTAAGTAAAAGGTTTCTATATGATGAAGTGTTCACCCTATAAGTGGTTCCGGAGTTATGATGAAATTCTTGTGCAATTTCATATTGGCATGTTAGGTGCAGTAAACAGTGTGTAAACTGGAAGTAAGGAATCAAGATTGCGGTTCGGTGTTAACAAGAATGTCATGAGCTCGGATGAGCAAGAAAAATAAAGGTGACTTGAAAGTTCAAGGTAAGTTTGTGTTATCTTCAGTGTCACCTGAGATCGATATTCGGTGAAAGAGTCTTTGTACCCTGGTCATGGGTTCTTGATGTGTTTTGCAGTATTAGTGTGGTCGGTGATGCGGAGGTGCAGACTTGTTACATGGTGTGGAAGGTCGTGGGAGCGTAACCACGAGAAGATTGTACAAGTATGACATGTAGTCACCTAATGGATTGAAGATTTGGACTGAGTATAAAGAAGTGAAATATTTCTTATTTGAGGGTTTATGCCTGGAAGGCGTTCAGTTCATTTGGTTGTGGATTGTGGGGTGTTTGTACCGGCTATGATGGTTTTCCTTGCGTATTATTAGAGGAAGTGGATTAATATGGAACCAGGTAAAGTTATTAGCTTAGTTTGGTGCGAGCAAGGTAGACTCGATATTTGTGGATGGATCTGAATATGATTATCGGCTCCGTATGAGCCGGGCATGTTCATTTCAGTAGAGCGCTTTTCATGGAAAGGTATTAGAACAGCAGATGTTGTTCCATCTTCGTCAAATTCATGTGACAATATGATTGTTCCATGTGAGTTGTGAAACGGCTTGATAATTTCTTATGTGTTTAGATCTCCGCGTAGTGATGATGTTATGTGAGAAGGACNATATACATACATATATATATATACATATATATATATCGCACCTCGGTTGTGCTTGAGTTTTGTAGCATATGGCTTTATAAGTATCTCCAGGATGGTTTTATGCACTTAGCGTGCTTGTGACCGATATTCAGTAATTTGCAATAGTGAGCAATTCAGCTCCGTATATATTTCCTTATTTGAATTTTATGTGTGGATCAGGTGGCACGTCGCCACGAGTATGTTATTTGGATCGGGTTGCACACCGCAACAGTGTGATGATGAGTAAGGCTCCCATATTTATTTTCTTGTGTTTTACTTTCTATTTTCTGAGAAAGTTCATATTAGTTGCGTGAGTCGAGTAGTCCCTTCCTGAGTCATTCCTTTATGTATCATGTTCGAGTTATGGCCTATTGGCGCGTTGTGGTATCATGTGAGACCGTTGGTCATGTTTGGGGTGATTTGTTGTCTGAACAGTTCATACTGGGTGAGACGAGGTTATTGGATCAGGAATCAGTGCGATAAGATTATGTGAAATACATGAAAGGACAGTTACCCTTATTGGTTTGTAATGAGGTGACGATTGTAGTCCAGAGGAGATATTCAATAATTTTGTTAACTCTGCAGTTGGTTATGAATTTCTACACATCTCCTCCATTGTGGTGGTATCACCAGCATTATAGCAAGATGTATGTATATATCATGAGGTGCATTGGGAGCATCAGATTCATGAAATCTTGGCTATTAAGGTGCAAAGAGTGTCATTGTGGTCAGATGATGAATTATGCGGTGCATGGTGCTAATTCAACAAAGGTATGCTGTCGTGTTCTGGTATATCATGTGGTAGTTGATTCGGTGATTATACATTAGAAGCAGGCCTGGCAGAGAATTTCAAGTGTTGGAACTGGATTCTGAGCTTATTATATGGATAAAAGAATAAATCTTCAGATTTGATCAAGCTAATGTACTCAACTGAGTTGTGGTAGAACGGGCAGGTGCGCGAGGTGTTATATAGTGATTTCAAACAACTCATAGCAGTTCTTGGCACGTTCGAGGACGAACGTCTGTTTAAGTGGGGGAGAATGTAATGACTCGACCGGTCATTTTTATCTCTAGCGTGTCGTTCAGAAGTTTGAGGTCATGAGCAGTTCCATTCCAGGTATTACGACTTGTAGGTGTAGTCAGAATTGAATTTCGGGAAGTCTAGAGTTAATTTGGAACGAAAATACTAATTTTAGAAGCCTTAAGTTAGAGAAATTGACTAAGATTGAAATTGTGAGTAAACGACCTCCGAATCGGGATTTGAAGGTTCCTGCAGGTTCTTATGATAATTTTGGACTTGGGCGTATGTCCGGATCGGGCTTTGGATAACCCGGGAGTGTTTCAGCGTATATTGTGGAAGTCACCATTTTTGAAGAAATTTCCTAAGTTTGGCTTGAAGCGCATTTCAGTGATATTAATGTCCGTTTGAGATTTCGAGCCTGGGAATAGCTCTGTATGGTGATTCTGGATTTGTGAGCGCGGTCGGAAGTGAATTCGGATGTCCGTAGGTCATTTTGAAGTAATTTGGCTAAAGATAGAAATCTGAAGGTTTTTGAGAAATCCGACCGGAAGTGGAAATTTTGATATCGGGGTCGGAATGCGATTCCGGAAGTTGGATCAGGTCCGTAATGTCGAATATGACTTGTGTGCAAAATTTGGGGTCAATCCGCATTTGATAGTTTTCGACATCGGATGTGAAAGTTTGAAATTTCAAAGTTCATAAAGTTTGAGTTTGAGTGCAATTCGTGATTTCGGCGTTGTTTGATGTGATTTGAGGCCTCGAGAAAGTCCATGGGATGTTATGGGACTGAGTCGTGTGATTGGACGGGGTCTCGGGGGCCTCGGGTGGATTCCGGGTGGTTAACAGATCAAATTTGAAGTTGGAATAGGAGCTGGAGCTGCTGGTGTCTGGTGTGACCGCACCTGCGAGGATTTGGCCGCGGGTGCGACTTCAGCGCCGCAGGTGCGAGAGTGGGCTGGCTTGTCCGGGATCGCAGGTGCGATGGAATTTTCGCACCTGCGAAGGTGCAGATGCGAGCAATGGGTCAAAGGTGCGGATCCGGCTGGAGGAGAAGGAAGCCGCAGGTGCGGGCTCTTGGGCGCACCTGCGGAAGCGCAGGTGCGACGACTTGATCGCAGGTGCGAAAATCGGCCTGGGCAGAATGTTTTAAAACAAGAATCTTGGTTCATTTGCTCATTTTTTTCATGACTTAGGCGATTTCAGGAGAGCTTCAAAAGGGGAATTTCATCATCAATGTCAAGGTAAGTTATTCCCACTCATCTCAAGTTAAATACAAGGTATATGCATGGATTAAAACATAAAGAATTGTGGAAAAATTGGGAAATATTGAAGAAAAACCTAGAAATGGTATTTTGGATTTCTACCACGAATTTGAGCATGGAATTTAGAGTAAATTGTATATTTGAACTAGTAAAGCTATGGGTAGAATATATATTCGAGAAATTTCAGATTCCGGGCACGTGGGCCCGAGGGAATTTTGGTCAATTCCCTGAGTGGAGTTGGGAAATTATATAATTTGAATTGTTGCAAATATTAGAGTATATTTTCATTGGTGTGTCATTGTTTGGATAGTTTTGGGACGTTGTGCGTCCATTGGAGTCATCGGAAGGGCTTGGAAGACGGTTATGGAACTTCGAAGCGAGGTAAGTTTCCTTTCTAACTTTGTGAGGGGGAATTGTCCCCCTAGGTGAACTAATTAAATATGTGCTATTATCTTTGGGAGTTACGTACGCACGAGGTGACGGGAGTTCGTGCGTAGCTGCTAATATGCTTATGTCCGGGTAGTCTAGGACCCACAAGCATGCCTTACTGTTGTACTTGTGATCTTTCCAGTAATATTAGACCGCTAATACGATCGAAATAGTAATTGAATGTCTAAGGAGACTAGAGTTCGTTTTCTTAATCATCTAGAAAGAGAATTGATTTCCTCCGTGGATAATTGTATACCTGATAAGGTTATATTATCGAATATTATTAACTTGGAAAACGAGTTTCAAAACAATGATTTAAAATCTATTTTTCATGTTCCTTTAAGAATAATTTTACCACTTTCCTGAGTAACTGCTTTCTTGATAAAAATGCGGTTTTATTATGTGAATATGTGTACATATGAGCACCTGAGTCGCAGGTATGATTCGCGAGCAGGCTAGCCTTATTATTTTTATGTTGATCGCGTCGCATGATCGATTCGCGAGCGGGGAAAAATAGAGGCATCTATTGTTCGAGCCGTTCGACCCTTCGGCAGTGCACAATTTATTATTGTTGGTCCGCACCGTTTGACCCTCGACATTTATTGCGCATGATAATTGCTGCGTATTTCCTGTGATTTATACATGTTTATCGACCTAAGGAAATTCTTAATTGTCAGTTAAAAAGAAGAAGAATTGATGTGTAATAAGTGAAATAAGTCTGACGTTTCTTATCCCTGATTATGATTTAAATTGTCAACTGAAATGACGAATATTTAAAGTGTTAAATGTGGAAGGATTTGATATTATTTATTCCTAACTTTAATAAATTGTCTATGACATTCATGCTTAGTGTCTCACTTGAATATACTAAATTGACCTCCAGCAAGTGTCTAATTCAACCTCTCGTCACTACCTCTTTGAGGTTAGGCGGGTGACTTACTGAGTACACGTTGTTTTCGTACTCATGCTACACTTGCTGTGCATTTTTATTGCACAGGTACTTTCACAACGATGTGGCTGGTTTGGAGACTTAGGCGAGCTGTATCATCCGGAGGCGATCCGCAGCTCACTGTCATGACCCAAATTCCCACCTCCGTGCCGTGATGGCGTCTATCATTGAACCTGCTAGACAAGCCAACGTGTACAGTTAAACTAACGTGATAACACCGAATTAACAGAATAAGCTAAAATAGTTCACAATTTAACAGCGGAAATAAATAAAGTTTCAAAGCTAAGTAAAGACAACATAATACAACGTCGCAATAATTTCCCAAAACCTGGAGTCACAAACTCATGAATTGTCTATAGGAGTGCTAAATACAAAGTCTGAAAGGAAATACATGACTGTCTCTGAAAACTAGAGGAAAAACAAGACAAAAATGAAGAACTAGGGATAGGAGAGACGCCAAGGTCCACAAACGCCAGCGGGTATACCTTGAAGCCTCTGGGGTGGACTGAAGGAGACTCCCTCAACGCTGTCCACTGGGTCCGAGTGCGGGATCTGCACAAAAATAAGATGTGCAGTGTAGCATCAGTACAACCGACCCCATGTACTGAGTAAGTGCCGAGCCTAACCTCGGCCGAAGTAGTGACGAGGCTAGACTTGACAACAAATGTTAACCTGTCCTATTCTACAACATATATCGTGGAACAACAAAGCAAGAGATAGACAATTACGTAGGGGAATACGGGGACAGACAATGGGGTAACATGTGAGATAGATCAGTTAATTAAGAACATAGGAATAGACAAGAAGGCAATTTATCAGAAATATGCTAATGAAACAAATATAATGCCAGAAATGTAATTAATGGCACGTCATCACCCTTCGTGCTTTTACTCTCTTCCTCACTATGCAATGTATGATGTAATCAATGTAAATCATGGCACGATATCACCTTTCGTGATTTACACTCTTCCTCACCAATGCAATGACAATTATCAAAATGGCAAGGAATGCAGCATAGTGGAATCACAAATCATGATCACCCGGCAAGGGAAAAATATCAGTCATTGTCATAACAAATTGCCCGGAAAGGGTCTCAACTATAACCAACCTTTTCAAGTATATCCTTTACAGTTGGGTCCTCAATAGGACCATTACATCACAAGTTCATCAACGAGGATTTTCAACAACAATAAACTTCCAAGTAGAGATAAATTCATAAATACAATGAATATGGAAGTAAGGACAAGAATTTGATCAAAACAGACGGGCATGCTTGACACACAATGCATAGGTACTCGTCATCTAACCTATGCATTGGACATGATAAACACTTAGCACATAGAATGCGATACCTATTCCCTCACCAAAGTTAGGCAAGACACTTACTCGGGTCCAAAAATAGCAATCAAGCCTCTAACACCGCCTTTCCTTTTGAATTCAACTCTGGAACAACAATATATAGACATAATTAACTTAAGTATATCAACAATGACTCAATAAATCGATCCCATAGCCTAATTATCCATTTCCTAGCATTCTTCCAAAAATACCAAAATTCGACCCCGGGACCGCTCGGTCCAAACACGAGGCTCGGACAGAAACCCGATCACCCATACCCCCACGAGTTCAAATATATGATTTTTTTTTAAATCCGACCCCAAATTAGGGTTGAATTACCCAAAATTCCCAAAGCCCTAACTCTACCCAAAATCCCTAATTCCTATTGTTTAATCCATGACTTTAGGCCTAGAATATAATAATAGTTGATGAAAATGAAAGAGAACGGAGTTAAGAACACTTACCTGTGAAGTTATGGAGGAAAAGTAGCTTGGAACTCGGCTATGGGGTTTGGAGAAGAAGGAGAGGGTGAAAAATATGAGAAATCCCGAAATGGGATTTTGTTTTTAAGGCTTTAAAATCACGGGGTGAATTTACTCTACGCGATCGCAGAAAAGGTGTTGCGATCGCGGAGAGCACTGGGTTTTATGCTTACGCGATCGCGAACAAGAGACTGCGATCGCGGAATACTGGACACTGACCATCGCGATCGCGACCAAGCGATCACGTTCGCTTAGAGCAACACACTGCCCCGCCCCCAGATCCCCTTAACGCTATGCGATCGCGTGAGGATCCTCGCGATCGCGTAGAGCACCACCCCCAGGCACTACGATCGCGTCCAACGCCCTGCGTTCGCGTAGGGTAATTTCCCACACCCAACCATAGATGCATCGTGATCGCGTGAGTCACACCGCGATCGCGGAGAGCAAACGACAGAACACCAGCAACAGATCAAAACCAGATTTTGCCTAAGGTTAGCACCGCGACACCTACCCGAAACTCACCCGAGCCCTCGGGGCTCAAAACCAAATATACACACGACTTCAAAATCATCCTACGAACTTATTAGAATTATTAAACCACTAAAATAACATAAAAACAATGAATTAAGCTCAAAAATCCATACAATTTTCTCAAACTTCATACACTTCTAAATTCTCCAATTTTGATCCGAAACACGTCAAACCAAGTCCGTTTTACACCAAATTTCACAGATAACTCGCATAACATATATTAAACCTGTTCCAGGCTCCTGAACAATAATACGGGCCCGGTAACCCAGATTTCACATCAAAGTTCATTTTCAAAAGTCTTCTTATTTTCTGAAAAAAAAATTCTTTAAAAATTAATTTCTCGGCTACCACGCTCATATAGAGTTAGAAAGCTTCAGTTCTCATAGCGAGGCTTAGGCCGACGGGGTAGGGCGCGGCCCCCCAATTCTCAACCCCGACCTACACAAGTGGTTTTTTAACCCACATTTTGAAAAGTTCTGTTAGGTTGACAAGGGGGGCAGAACTAGGGTCAGCAAGTTCAACCGTATAGACCACCTCACCAACAGCAGAACAGTGGAAATATGGATTTCATGAGACCACAAGGTAATGAAGCACCATATCAGAGGCCATAAGGTTATAACCATCAGAATCAACAACAAGCATACTACCCTCCTCAGCATCAACAGGGGGAAGGCAAGAAGATGGATATTCCAGGTTAGAAGCTATGATGCAGCAGGTTATTGGGTCAAATGCCAAAATCAGTGAGAGAGTAGATGTACATGATGCAGCTATTAAAAATATTGAAGTACATTTGGGCCAGATATCTATGGCAATGAACAATCGTCCTTGTGGGACTTTACCTGCAGATACTCAGGTAAATCCTACGGACCAGAGCCCAAGACATCTGATGGCAGTGACTCTCCGCAATGGCAGGGACTTAGACTTGGAACTGGAGACAGCTCGTGAAAGCAGGCAGGCCGAGACACTGGTACACATGCCGATTGAACTTGATGATTCAACAAACTTGACCAAGGTAATAGTGCAACCTATTGAAGGAGAACCCAGTGCACAGAGTGAAACTGAAAAAAAAGTGGAGGTAGCCCAGGAGCCGGTAGTTGAGGTGGTGGCTGAGAAAGAAAAGTCCCAAATCACTGGGAAAAAGAGACCACCAGCTCCATTCCCTCAGAGGCTAGCCAAATACCAAATGGATGAACAGTACAAAAAGTTCTTGGACATGCTAAAGCAAATACAAGTAAATATCCCATTGATTGATGCGTTGAAGGAAATGCATGGCTATGCTAAAATGATGAAGGACTTGATGTCCAAAAAATTTGACTTCCAAGATCTGGCTATTGTCACCTTTACTCAGACTTGTAGTGCGGTGGTGACGTGTCCTATTGCTAAAAAGTTATCTGACCTAGGGAGTTTTACAATTCCTTGTACCATTGGCAACTTAGCTTTCGCCAAAGCTCTATGTGACTTGGGGGCTAGCATTAATCTGATGCCGCTGGCCATATATAAAAGACTGGTGATTGGTAGAGCCAGACCAACTTCAATGTTATTGCAGCTAGCTAACAAGACGGTAAAGAGACTGTCAGGCATTCTGGATGATGTATTGGTGCAAGTGGGGAAGTTTGTGTTCCCTGTTGATTTTGTGATACTAGATTGTAAAGTGGATGATGAAATTCCCATAATCTTGGGAAGGCCATTCTTGGCCACATGCAGAGCCCTTATCGATTGTAAAACTGGTGAACTGAAGATGAGGCTCAATGATGAAGAAATCACGTTCAACGTGCAGAAGTTTATGAGGCGACCAAGTGAGTTTGCCAACTGCTCTCTTATTGATGCTGTGAACGTGATCCCGGAAAAAGATGATGCGTCCCTGATTGTGGGGGACCCTTTGACTGAATGTTTGAAGAATCTAGATGATATGAATGGTGAAGAACTGGCAGACTGGGTGTTAGCACTTGAAGGAAAAGGGGTGTGGCCAAGGGCTCTCGAGTTTGAGTCATTACACTTAGAGAAAAGAGAGAACCCGCCGGCCAGGTCATCTGTTGAAGAACCACCCAGGTTGGAACTGAAATCAGAGGANTGCAAATATAATCCGGGGTATTACGCCCAGAGTCGATCCCACAGGAAATTTACGTATCAATTGAGTCGATAAAATACTAAATGGTTGCTTAATCAAGTTTCTCAAGACTTTTGCGTATCAATTAATGATGTTTAATTAATTCTACTAACAATACTAATAAACTAGCAATCAACTAACAATATAATGTAAACAATGATAAATAAGGTCTAAGGTTATGGTTTCCCCCGTTGGTGAATTCTTCCTTGGATATTTCTTATAGTTTAATTGGCTATCTCTATCAATCATGAACGCTCTCACTATCATAAATCTCTCTCAAGTAATTATGATAATTTACTAGAGCACTCTCTCAAGTTACGCTAGCTAGATCGTAATACAGTTCACTTTAGATTGCACCCGAGGTATCGTTATCTCTAATATAACCTCTAAACCCTCGGTTATGACTTTCATCTATACTCTGGGAGTGGTGTTGTTCAAGCAACTACCTAAATATGCAATCTCTCTCAAGTAGATACATAATAAATAGGAAGATNATGTAGAAATCAATGTTTGTCACTTCTATGGTGTTTTCTTGTTGAATCCTTCGAAATCCTTCTGAATCTCCTCCGTCTCCTTAAGTTGTGTTGTTTGGTGTCTATTTATATGTTTAGGTCGAACCCTAACCATGTAGGAGACTTCTATTTCAACCGGGAAACACTTAACTCGTCAAAACTCGGATTTGGCCGAAACTGGGAACCCGGGGCGTTTGGACCCAAAGGCCTGGATAACACCAGGCTAGGGCTGGAGTTTCAGATCTAACTCCAGGGTAGGGCTGGAGTTTCAGCCCTAAGGCCTGGCTAACGCCAGGTAGGGTCAGGCTGTAGGGCTCTGTCGCCCGGCTATCGCCCGGGTGTCTCCTTTTGCGTATTTTTCGACGTATTTGCATCCCTTTAGCTCTGTTTCCATCTCCAATTCACCTACACATAAAATAAACTCTATTAAGAACATAACAAGTGTATTTTTATCATTAAAGCACCTCAAATTTAAGGTATATTACATGTTAAACTATGCATTCTAGCCTCGCATCATACCTACATTCTGGAATTCTTCTTTCCAGAAAGTCGGGAATACACATCTCATCGAAAGGCCAAGAAGCGCAGATTACTACATTGTTTTATTGGGACAGGAAGATTTGTTCCACCACCCCAGAAGCACGATCATAGAGCAGAATCAAAACTTGGGGTCCAATTCATAAGTTCAAAGTTGAGGCATAAAGTGATTCAAGCGGTTGCTCGAAGGAGCATGGAAAGCAAAACTAATAGAAAGGATGGTGAAGCTACTTGGATCAGGGAGTTTCTTGCACCTTACTTTTATTTCTTGTTTTGTCTATATGTGATGCACTTAGGACATTGCATGAATTAAGTGTGGGGTGTTGTACATATTTATTGTGGTTTGTTGTGTTTAGTGTGCCTCCTTTTTAGTAGTTTTAGCTTTTCTTGTTAGTAAGTTTTTTATTTCTTTTAAGTTTTGTAGCTTTTTCTGTAGTCTTTTTATTTTAGGTAGAACAAAATAGAAAAAAGAAAAAAAAAATTAGAAATATGTGGACTCTTCCCGACGATGGATCTCCTAGACAGTTCTCTTGAGGGAAGTAAGTCTAAAGAAAATACCAAAAAGATTTTTTGTTTTAGGTAGTGTAGTAATTCCCCCTTGGTTTTTCTTTGGACCACGGTTCTTTTCCAAGGGTTTTTAATTGAACCAGGTGTAGGTAGTTTTTAATTTTTAGGAGTAGTAACCACATGGTTGAGAAATTAATCGCAACAATATCTCGGAACTTTGTGATGCCTTGAGAATAGTCAGTACTTTGGTTGTGACGCTTAGGCTCAACTTTTTGACTCCAGGGTAAATAACTAAAATTATGGATTCTTAAAGTTGCTTAACTGCTTTAACTAGAGTGTCGTGATAGATCCAATCCTGAGTGAGTTATGTGCCATGTGTGTGTGAGGTTTGTATGTATTCTATGAATTGCATTTGATGTCTAGAAGTTGCCCCGTGTGTGTGCAAAGCGAAATAGTAGTTTTTTTCAGTCTTGGAAGTGATATACGCGTTTCTTTGTTGAGCCAACTATGTATATTTTACCCGCCTAATTGTTATGTATTGTAGTTAACCCCGTTGAGCCTACAATCCTGTTTCTTTGACAACCACATTACAAGACATATCCCTTTATTTGAATCGATCTTATATTTGAACCTTGTCACCTCTCGTAAGCACTGGAAATGTGATGAAATATGGAAAAGTTAAAGTGTGGGGTGGTAGGTTGGTTTTTGAGGGGAATAATTGAAATAAGGAGAAAGGTGCACTATTTTGAAAAAAGTAAGAGTCACTTGAAAAGAAAAAAAAAGTTGGGAAAAAAAATAGTTGTATTGTTGTGCAAAAATATATATATTACTTAACAAGTGGTGACTCTT
>ML357393.1:0-10347 GCA_005239505.1 Nicotiana paniculata | reverse complement strand
GAAGTCATGAACGAGTTACAAAGCTAGAGAACAGAAGTTCTGCAACGATTCAAGGAACTAGGCTTAATTATATTTTTGAAGAAATTAGTAATGTCATAAAAGAAAAATAGTTTAGGGAGAATCATTAACATTCTCAAACATATAGAGTTAGCCTCACATACCTTAACTTCCCACTCTTGAGCATAATACAATGTTTGTCAACCTTTTCAACTTTAATTTATAGCAATAAAAGTCAAAGGGTTTCCATATTAGCAATAATACTCATATTTTTGGTCATTTAGGTATTTTATCAAACACTTGGTGGGTATAAAGATTTATAACCCTTATTAATGGTGTTTCTACAACTAACAACACATTCTCTTACTCCTAGATAAATTCTAAAATCTCAAATTGTTATAATCAGCATCATTCTTCATCACCCATAAGATAAACGACACTCATAATCAATAATCAACAATCAACAACCCAAACCTATAATTGTTCATGATTTTCTATCAAACCCATCAAATCATATCTCATGAACTTAGAGTCTAATAATAAGAAATTTCTTTCTATTTTATATTATCATATAATTATATGAAAAATTAAAAGATTCACTTTCTTTTAACCGGCTCCTTCTTCTTTGACAATGCTACTAAGGATCTATAGGTTTGCCTACTTTACTTATTAAAGATAATGAGAATGGGTTATTCAAACAAAAAGGAAAAGGCCCTACTTAGTGGACTGACAATGACAAAGGCTTGCTATAATCATTTAGAGGGTGAAGATATTACCTTTTGACGTTCAATCCTCTTGAATTCGCGTTCTAGGGTTTCTTTTCTTAACAATGACGTCCCAATCGAATATTTAATGATTTGGAGGGTTTACCCATGTTAATAAGGTGTTGTAGAATTAAAATTAACATAGAATCATCATTAGAACCTACCTTGGATGATGGAGGGACATTGGAGAAAGTTAAGTTCTTGAGAGATTCCTTTTCTAGAGCAATTTTTTGTGTTTTGGGGTGTGGGGGGCGAGGTAGGGATTATAAAACACCTTCCCCGGTGCAGCCCCAGCAGTTGAAGGCCCAACCATGCACCTGAACGTGCATCAAAGGCAGTGGCATTGCCACATGTGCACGGCCGAACGGGAACAGCTGGGCACGCACATGAGCACAGACTGCTCATGGTCCAGTTAAATACGTATAAGATTTTCAAAGAGGTCCGTTCGGGCTCCATAATATATCATTGAATGGTCTACAATTTTCATGTTTTATGTTTTCCCAAATTCTCAACATATGATTACTAAATCTTGCTATAAGAAATACCTTCTATAACTTAGTTGATTTTATCAAATCTTATGCACCTTACTCTACATCTTGATTCCAAAACAACTATTTTTACTCATACTCATCCCGATAGGACTTCATATGTCTAATATGTCACAATAATACTCATTTAATACATCCACACCTAGTCCAAATTTACGGAGTATTACATAACTTATACAACCACTTGTTCTGCAATGCGTTCTTTTCTTTTAGTAATTCTGTAAGTGTCCATGTTTTATTCTTTTGAAAAGAATTTATCTCTTCTTTTATGGATAGCTTTCACTTATCAGAGTTTATCACCTGCATTATTTCAGTAAAATATTTTAGTTCTCCAACATCAGTTGGAAGTAAATAGTGGAGAGATGGAGATAACCTATATGGAGAATTATTGACTCTTTTAGATCTCCTTAATGTAGGTTCAGGGGTTAACTGATCCTGAATTTCATTCTAGCTCCAACTCCATATCTGGTTCTGATTCTATCTGCGATTCTGGTTTTGATTCTGATCCAGATTCTACTTCTAGTTTTGCATCAGAATCAGTTCTTCTCCTTCTAGACACTTCATTTTTTGAGATTTCTTCCAACTCAACTGTTTCTGATGTCTGTTTGCTGGTGCTAGTTGGTTTTAATCCAAGCTTGTTCTTGTACATCACATTCTTATTGAATGTGACATTCAGGTGTCTTATGATCTTTCTATTCTTATCATCCCAAAATTGATAACCAAAATTATCATCACCACAGCCAATAAAGAAATATTTTTTGTTTTTATGATCAAGCTTATCTTTATCATTGGCGTTTATATGCATAGGCAACACAATTAAACATTTTTAGATGTGAGAGACCTACCTCCGTCTTTTCCAAATCTCCTCGGAATTTCAAAATACAGTGGTATAGAGGGTCCCTATTTATGAGATAAGTTGCCAAGTGAATCGCGTCGTGAATCGCGTCGGCACAAACATCCTCTTAGCAATGCCATTTTATTCTGGCGTTCCAGGAACTGTCCTGATCATTCTGATCTCGTTCTCAAAGTAGAATACTTTGAACTCTTGATTATCATACTCTCCTGTATTGTGAGACTTGAGACATTTTATCTTCAGGCTCATCTAATTTTCAACTTCGGTTTTTCATCTTTTAATGGTAACGAACAAATTAGATTTATTTTTCATAAAATAAACCCATTCCTTTATTGTGGAATAATTAATGAAGGTAACATAATAGCATTAGCCTCCAAAGGAATTTATATGAGTTAGTACCCGCACATCCGTATAAACTACTTTCAGCTTCTCTTCCTTTGGTGTCCGTCCCGTCTTTGAGTAACTGAATCTCTTTGGTTTCCCATAAATGCAATCTTCACACAAATATAATTCAACATGCTTGAGGTTTGGTAATTTTTTTTTGGATGCTAATAACTTCATTCACCTCTTAATCATATGCCCAATCCTACATGCCACAGTGATATTTCACGATCATTGTCAACTATTGCTATCATATCTCTCTGTATAGAAGTTACATACAATGTTCCTTTCTTGGAGCCTCATGCCACAACCAAATTTTCTTTGGTTATGTTCCATGATCCGTTACCGAATACTGTTAAGCATACTTCATTGTCAATCTGACCCATGGATATTAGATATTTCTTGAGGCCGGGAACATGTCGGACATTTATATTTTCATAGCATCCTTTGTGAAGTCTTTATATGGACTTTACAGTTTTCGACAATATCCAAAGGCCTGTTATCTGCTAGATAAACCTATCAGGATATTTTAGCAATATAGTTATGCAATTATTCTTTGCATGAGGAAGAGTGCTCTAGATGCAGAATCAGATAGTGCTGTACAAGAAGCATTTGACAAAATTATGGTTGCTAGAACAACCTTAATAGTTGCACATCGTCTCAGTACAGTGAGGAATGCAGATAATATAGCTGTCATTCATCAAGGCAAAATTGTTGAGAAAGGTATAAACAAATATGTATAAATTCTTCTACAGTTATCAAATTTTTTAGAACTTACTTTCACATATAAATCTTTTACCTAAAGAAAACCACAGGGACCATATCCGGATTCATTAATGATAATAATACTAGATATATTGCTAATTTTTCAACAAGCGCTTGAAGCACTGCTGAATGTGTTGAGTCTTTTCAAAAGATTTTCTACTGAATTACAAATATCTTTTTCCATGCAACATAGCTATCCTTTCCAATATTGTCTAATGTTTTCGGCGATTGGATGCTAATGTCATTAATGTGTCAGGCAAACACTTCGTGCTATTGAAAAATCCTGAGGGAGCATACTCTCGACTTATTCACTTCCAAGAAGTAAATCAAGCAAAAGAGGAAATATGCGTCAATGATTCGCAACATCTTTCTACGGAGTCAAGACCAGAATCCAGAAACAATTATGGTACTCCAGCAATTGATGACATTCCTGAAACTAGATTAGCAAGAGCAGCAGATACGAGTTTAAAAGTATCTAAAAAGCTCGAAAAAGATCCAGTTACTCGTCTTGCATATCTCAATAAGCCTGATTATCCTATTCTATTGTGGGAGCAATAATTGCATCACTTTCTTGTTCCGTCGTCCCCCTTTTTGGATTATTGCTATCCAACATGATTAAATCATTTTATGAGCCACCAGAGGAAGTAAAGAAAGATACACAATTTTGGGGGCTCATGATTGTGGTTATTGCAACAACGTTACTGATTTCATCTCCATTAGCGACACTATCTTTTACCGTGGCTGGTTGTAAGTTAACCCAACGTATTAGATCGATGTGCTTTCAAAAGGTTGTCCACACGGAAATTGGTTGGTTCGATGAGCCACAGAACTCAGTCGGAGTGACAGCCAAAAAGCTTTCTGCTGATACTGCTATTGTTCGAGCTCTAGTGGGGGATATATTGGAAAAAATAACTAAAGATCTCGCGGCTGCAATTGTCGGGGCAGTAATTTCTTTTCGAGCAAGTTGGTCATTGTCAATTATTATCTTTTCCATATTGCCATTCATGGTAGCCAATATTTATGTTCAAAACAAATTCGCTAAATGATTTGGTTATGATGCAAAGGTTTGCATTCGAATCTTGATAAGCTATTGTTTATCTTTTCACTTCGTTTTGTAAGTCTTCTGTTGCTCTATGTTTTAAGTAAGTCTCTTTATGTCTCTGTTAGGTGTCCCATTTTGGTGTCAAAGCTTTTTAGGATACAATGTGTCACAGGAGCATTTTCAGTCTGCCGAAAATGCTGCCCGTTGTGCGGCAGTCAAGTCTCAACTTGGCTCAGCCTTACCCGATTTTGTTTTGCATTAGAGGTTTGGCACTTAGAATAATTTTAAGGCAACAAGAATAAGTAAAGGCACAAGCAGATTTACGGAAACCCTTTCCCAACCTTTTATAATAAATGAATCACAAAGGAAACTCTCGAATTTGGCCAAGGTGCTGCCACCTTTAGCAGACACCAACTCACAAAATAGCCGACTCTTGCACAAAACTGCCCCATAAGGACCCCTGTCTCAGGCATTTCATGCTGCCCACTCGTTTGGCAAGGCAATGGCACATAATTTGCCACGCTCAAGCCTTGACATAGAAACCTCTATGCCTACATCTTTGCCTAATTCCCTCACTAGACAATCTGCCCGTTTTTGGGGCTGCTACACACATATTTATAGTGTAGTCAGCACAAAACAGTTTTCCTAATTCAGTTGAAAGCCCCATCTGATAGGCCATGATTACCCGTGACCAAAAACGTGCAAGACATGCTAGAACAGGCCTCAAAACGTGCAAGACTCAGCCCCATTATCAGCCACTACTTTGGACATGGCAGTTGTAACCGCCCACTACTCAGCATGTGCCCAGCACACTTGGTAACCCCTCCATGTGCACTGCATGTGAGTTTCTGGCCAGCTGCTGCCAGCCCAAGGCTGGCATTGTGCCCAGCCTTGCCTTTGACACTGCTTCCGTTCAATTCCATCTCCACAGCTTGTCGCCCATGAATTAACCGCTGCCACAGTCGCTTGTTCATGTCAAGTCGCCCCTACTTGACCAAACCTGCCCGCATCTTAGCATCAAGTCGTTTTCCCACAAGTTCCTTAGGTGCCAGCCCGCTCACCTAAGCTAAAGCAACACCAAGTTTCCAATGCTACTACCTAGGCACTAAGCCATAATGTTTTAGCACCTAGGTCTTTCCCGCTTACCCGTGCCAAGCTTCCATTTAGCCCGCCTTGTCCTGTCAAGACCTTGGCCCATGCTTGTACATAGCCCCACTCATGTTTTGGTGTAGTCCGTCACACCTTAGCCCTCAAATGGTAGTGTAATCCGTCACACTAGCTCTTGCAACAGCTTGTTGCCTTCGACAATGCCCGCATTGTCCCGCATGTTGGTTTTCCCTCCCGCGCATGGGCCAATGGCAAGGCCATCATGCCAAATCCTTCCAATGTCGTGCTGCTTGCCGAACAGCTTTGTTAAGGTTCTAAAAAACCACCCAGACCAGTTGAATTCGACGCCCTCGTCGAATAGTTTCCAACACATGCTCGCCATTTGCAGAGACATCACAAGTTCAGCACCCGTTTGAGAATTACATTGTCCTCTCCCTCAAGTGTAACGTTTTTTCAACCCTCAACTAAAAAATCTGCACCATAGCCTTCCTTGCCTTTTTTGAATTTTTCCAAGCCCGGATAGTCCCTTCCACGAACAAGCACACTGACCCCTTGTTTTGCCGTCTTGTTCATGGCCGTCTCGCCTCATCACAAACCTGCTCCACTCTGATACCAGTTATCACAAGGGCGTTTTCAGTCTACCAAAAATGCTACCCGTTGTGCGGCAGTCAAGTCTCAACTTGGCTCAGCCTTACCCGATTTTGTTTCGCATTAGAGGTTTGGCACTTAGAACAATTTTAAGGCAACAAGAATAAGTAAAGGCACAAGCAGGTTTACGGGAACCCTTTCCCAACCTTTTATAATAAATGAATTACAAAGGAAACTCTCGAGTTTGGCCAAGGTGCTGCCACCCTTGGCAGACACCAACTCACAAAATAGCCGACTCTTGCACAAAACTGCCCCACAAAGACCCCTGTCTAAGGCATTTCGTGCTGCCCACTCGTTTGGCAAGGCAATGGCACATAATTTGCCATGCTCAAGCCTTGACATAGAAACCCTTATGCCTACATCTTTGCCTAATTCCCTCACTAGACAATCTGTCCGTTTTTGGGGCTGCTACACACATATTTATAGTGTAGTCAGCCCAAAACAGTTTTCCTAATTCAGTTGACAGCCCCAACTGATAGGCCATGATCACCCATGATCAAAAACGTGCAAGACATGCTAGAACATGCCTCAAAACGTGCAAGACTCAGCCCCATTATCAGCCACTACTTTGGACATGGCAGTTGTAACCGCCCACTACTCAGCATGTGCCCAGCACACTTGGTAACCGCATGTGCGTTTCTGGCCAGCTGCTGCCAACCCAAGGCTGGCATTGTGCCCAGCCTTGCCTTTGACACTTCTTCCGTTCAATTCCATCTCCACAGCTTGTCGCCCATGACTTAACCGCAGCACACCCGCTGCCACAGTCGCTTGTTCATGTCAAGTCGCCCCTACTTGACCAAACCTACCCGCATCCAATGCCACATTGATATTTAGCATCAAGTCGTTTGCCCACAAGTTCCTTAGGTGCCAGCCCGCTCACCTAAGCCAAAGCAACACCAAGTTACCAATGCTACTGCCTAGGCACTAAGCCATAATGTTTTAGCACATAGGTCTTTCCCGCTTTGCCGTGCCAAGCTTCCATTTAGCCCGCCTTGTCCCGTCAAGACCTTGGCCCATGCTTGTACATAGCCCCCCTCATGTTTTGGTGTAGTCCGTCACACCTTAGCCCTCAAATAGTAGTGTAATCCATCACACTAGCTCTTGCAACAGCTTGTTGCCATCGACAATGCCTGCATTGTCCCGCATGTTGGTTTTTCCTCCCGCGTATAGGCCAATGGCAAGGCCATCATGCCAAATCCTTGCCAATGCCGCGCTGCTTGCCGAACAGCTTTGTTAAGGGTCTAACACAGTGTTCCCAACTGGCAAATTTTCAAATCATTAGCTTACGGTTTTTGAAGAGCCAAAAGGTCATTTTAATAACAGACCGGCATAAACTAGTACAGCGGCTGATGGAATGTGAAAATTCAGAGTAGAAAATTAGAAAAAGAAATATTGATAAGCTAAATGTGTGCAAGAGATAGTGACAATCTTTCTTTGATATTTGTTTTAACATATTGATTAATGAAAAATCCCTCTGGGAAAGTACGTAATTAGACCTGGTCCATGCATCAAAGAGATAAGCACATGACAAGTTTCTCTACATAAGATTCTATCATTTAATCATAGTTAGCTAATATGTACCCTTACCTCAATTTATCACTTAAACCATGGTAAATAACATGGTTTGCTACGTGCACCTTCTCCTGATATTATTTTCTCCTTACTTCTCGTAATTATTTAATAACCTATTGCATTTCCAAAGTGTAATGTTCTATTTTCAGTTCAATAAGTCATGATACTGCAGTTCAACCCAATATAGCAAATTATAGTACTACAAGACGGCAAAAATTCCTTAAGTTTGTTTTGTTACAACGACATTTTGGTTAACGAAAAGCTCATTAAGTAACCATATATTTAACCACTGAATAACATTTTCTCCTATTATTTACTTTTTGTCTCTACATATTGATGACCTCTGCATCATTGATTTACAAATGAAAAAAACTTTTATTTAATCATTATAGTTCCTTAGACATACACCCTACCTTGACTTTGAAAACAGACATGACCTTTCTGATATTGAGATCATTAGTTAAGTCTTAAGTGGCCCAATAGTTTTGCTTTAAATTACCTAAATCTTTAGCAAATAAAGCAAAATATGTTTAACTTTAAGAAATAAGAGCAATTTGCGACAGATAAGAGGGAGGTTGAACTAGTTAAGAGTTGCATGTAATTAGTAGCATGAGCTAAAAGTTGTGTTCTGGACAACAGAAAAGTAAATAAGTCATCCATGACCTTTGAAAGGGGGTTATTTCCTTATGTTAGCCATAATATTATTTGATGTTTCAATTTGACATCATCCCCTCGGGCTAGAGGTAAGATTTGCATACGCACTACCCTTCTCCGTGTTGTTAAAAGCGACCGCTTCCTAGCTTAAAGCGAGAGGTGATGCGAAGCGAGGCATCTAGCGCTTCCTAATCTGAAGTGTATCAGGTACACAAAAGCGATTGCTTCCTTGAGAAAGCGAGAAGCAAGGAAGCGAACAAAGCGACAAAAGCGAGTGCTTCTCTTTATAACTGGGCCGCCGGCGTTAATTAATTAAAAAATCTCTCTTATTTTAACTTCAAGATAATCAAGTTTGGTCCCAGGTATGTGATTTTCTCCTCCTCCTCCTTCTTCTTCTTCATTTTCTTTTTCTTTCACTGTTTTAGTGTCCAAATAGTAGCGAAATGTTGGCGAAAATGTTTTTCTCCGTCAGTTATTTTTCTCATTCTCCTCCTCTTCTTCTTCTTCATTTTCTTTTTCTTTCTCTGTTTTAGTGTCCAAATAGTAGCGAAATGTTGGCGAAAATGTTTTTCTCCGTCAGTTATTTTTCTCATTCTCCTCCTCTTCTTCTTCTTCATTTTCTTTCACTGTTTCAGTGATAAATTGCAGCGAAATGCTGCCCATTTTTGTTTCAGTTATACTGTCATTTTTTGGCATATTTACTGCCATCTTTTTCATATCATTTATTCTTAGTTGTCTTCTTCTTCTTCTTCTTCTTCTTCTTCTTCTTCTTCTTCTTCTTTGTCAGTGCAATATCTATTTTAAATTTTTTTTTTANTTTCTTTCACTGTTTTAGTGTCCAAATAGTAGCGAAATGTTGGCGAAAATGTTTTTCTCCGTCAGTTATTTTTCTCATTTTCCTCCTCTTCTTCTTCTTCATTTTCTTTCACTGTTTCAGTGATAAATTGCAGCGAAATCCTGCCCATTTTTGTTTCAGTTATACTGTCATTTTTTGGCATATTTACTGCCATCTTTTTCATATCATTTATTCTTAGTTGTCTTCTTCTTCTTCTTCTTCTTCTTCTTTGTCAGTGCAATATCTATTTTAATTTATTTTTTTTAATTTTGCTTTATTTCAAAAAAGCGAGCGCTTCTCGCTTTAAGCGAAACAGAGCTTGTTGCTTTTCCTCGTTTTATGCTCTTCACAACACTGCCCTCCCCAAACTCCACTAATGGGATTTCACTAGGCCGTTGTTGTTGTTTCAATTTGTCATCATTCTTTTCTTTTTTGGTGCAGAAATTGTATGAGCAAGCAAGTCAAATAGCCAATGATGCAGTTGGAAATATGATAACAGTTGCTTCATTTTGTGCAGAAGAGAAGGTTATAGAGTTATATAAAAAGGAAAGTGATGGCCCAATGAAGGCCAGGACATGAGAAGGTTTGATTAGTGGAATTAGTTATGCAATTACATCGTCATTAATATTCCTTGTCTACGCAGCAAGTAGTTACGCTGGAGCTCGACTTGTACAGGATTGAAAAATTACATTTTCTGATCATTTTCGTGTAAGCATTTACTTTGCTTGTTTTATGCTTTAATTTTCAATAAATAATTGAAAGTGAATCGAGAAAACATGACATAATCATATGCAGGTTCATAATTTAAACTTGATGAATTCACTCTTTTTGTTCTTACCAATAAATCCATTGAGCTTTCTAAATTATGGGCTCAAAAATTAATATTTATTGAAATTTAGTAATTCTTTATATATATATCGCAAAAATATTGAGTTCATTTGAACCCATGGAAGAAGGCTCCGTCTGCCGGACAGATTGAACTTAATGATGAATACTCTAGTGGTTTCTAATCCACATGTTTATATATAATTCAATCGATAATCCTGCGTATATACTCGACATTCATCATTAATATAGGATAGTCAAAGGTAAAAAAGACGGAAAGGAAAAATAGTGTTAAAATATAGAAGGAACTTCCAGATCTAGTACTATTTTCTTTTAATTTTTTGTGGGAGTGGCCC
>ML357392.1:24662-44760 GCA_005239505.1 Nicotiana paniculata | reverse complement strand
GTACCTCAAGGACAAAACCCACTTCACATCTACTTTTCAACCAGTGGGCCAGACAGCCCTTTATTACTTTTAATGTATAATGCCATATATAGTGGCGTTATACCTGCTTGTCAGAAAAAAAGTATATAACGCCATAGTATATGGCGCTATACACTAACGGCACAGTTACCGTTAGTGTATAGCGCCACATACTGTGGCGTTATACATAGATCCGTTCTATGTTTTTTTTGGACTTATTTTGGTTCTATTTGTCCAAATTTTGCCTATTTGGGTTCCCCACCCATGCTTCCACCTTACCCCTTTTTTTCTCTGCAACACTATGGCCTACCATATGAATGATGGAGCTTCAAATTTTACTTTTTGCTTTTAAACCTTTCGATACAATATCTATCAATTGTAACGAAATAACCATTCTATGACTACTTAATGAATGGATGTGAGATTATTCGTTACTGAAAATAATTAAAAGTTAGAGTGCCATATCATATGATGTTGCATAAAGTCACATAACTGAAGTTGTTTAGAGTGAAATGCATAGTAGCATATGTTTGACCCAAAATACAGATTTTGATTCAACCAATTAGATTTAAATAAAGAAGAGTCAATCTTAGCTGATGTTAATATCCGAAAGATGAGATAACTGATTTAGTAATAAAATAATATGTGCATGTTAGGTCGGATGACAATAAATATGAACAATATCAACAATTTAATGACTCAAAGGGAGTGGGATAAAATTAACTAACAATAAATAGCAATGGATGATATTTATGTAAATAAGAGCATATGAGTCACCCAAAAAGGAGTGAGATTTATTGATATTCCTTATGACAATGATGAATGATTCATGAGCCTTTGAACATTCGAGTTGTTCTTGAATCAAGTGGAAAAGTTAGACAAAAATCTTAGTAAAAATGTATTTTTCGTATGTTTGCAATAGGTTCAGGTTCTCTCAATAAAGTCTATGTGTTTCTTACAAGTGAATATCTTATGTCCCCTATAATTGTGTCTCTTTCCTAAAACTCCTAATAGTACAGGTGCAGAGAATATCCACTAGAATATTCTCTTTAGTGTCCTATCTTAAAACTAGCCGTTATAATTCGGTCTAAGATGCTTGACCTCGACTTTGATCTACGATGAATTCACGACCTTGATCTTCGCTGACTCTACGACCTCACCCTTCGTCGCTTCAAGACCACTTTGACCTGGGGCGGGTCTTTGTTGAAATTTTACTGATAACACGTGGCGGCCAATGAAGGTTGTTTTGGTGCTGACGTGGCTTGCCTATATCAAAGATATTTTTTGGCCCAGTATATTTATTATATAAACAATTACTAATTGCATCACAAATAATTTTATGATGATTTTATTTGCTTAATTTTATCATTTATATCTATGCTAAGTTTTAATTATTTCACGAATAGCTATATTTATATTTTAGGGTTATAATTGCAATAATAGCCCACATGTGCATAATTACTTTATTTCACAAAAAAACAATATTTTGTATTTTTATAATATTAAGTAATATTTTAAATCATTTTTATGCATCAATATCATTTTTTATTAGCTATTTTATAAATTATTTATCAAATTAATTGGGTATATAACAAATGACCTCTTTTAATTTAATTTCATTTTTCGGATCTGGCCCAAACCATTATCCTTAGCCCAATTAAAATACCCACAACCCAATCTTCTATCTGACCCGCCCAACCACCGGATCAAATCCTGAGATCAACGGTCCAGGATGTGGTTACCATTTTTAATTACCTAAAACTCCCCAAGCCCTACTCACTTCTCCAATTCCGTTGCCCCCAAATACCTTCCCTCCTCCATTCTCTCTCAAACTCTCCCCTAACCCTAGCCGCCGTCACAAAAAACCCTTCAATCCATGGGGTTTCCCTTTGATTTTAGGCCTCATCCGGCGTCCTATCTCTACTGGCTATTCGAGTTCTTTGTTGGTTTGATAGAACCTCAAAGAGATTCAACTCAGATTCAGTCCAAATCCTTTCACTTTTCTCGATGAGCCTAACTGTGTTCATCTCCATGTTTGTGAGTACTGTTATCTTCATGTTTACGGCTTAAATCTATGATTCCAAACCAGATTTGTTTCTCAACTCTGTCATTTTTTAAAACCATAGTCACTTGATATTCGAGTCGGTTCAGATCTCTATAGATCTGAGATGTTTTTGGGTTTAGCTGATATTTCTCTTCAAAGATCTTCTATTTTTTCTTATTATTAACCGATTTTTTATTTTCTCTAAAGCTAGGTTTTCATCTTTAAGTTTCTGCAAAAAGTCTAAATTTTTTAAATGTTTAACTCTAGTTCTCTTTATTTGTTCGACTGATTTTCATGTCTATGTTCTAATCCCTAGGGTCTCTAATTACTTCACTACTTGTTCTGATATTTGCCCGTTATTCTTTGTCCTGTCAATTAATAGAGGATAACTGATTTTATTCGCCTAATTAGGGTTCGAAATTATATTTTTCTGTTAAGATTGGTTTTCTTTGTGATTTTTACTTATTTTTCCTTATTCGTGACTCATAATTGGTAGTACTTGCCTTATTATATTACTAGACTAATTTATGGGATTTGATCTTTTTAACCAGCCCCTAAATGTATCTAATTTTTTATTTACCTTATTAAATCCCTAACTTGGCTGTTAATTGATTCTCCCCAATTAAAGGGGTGTTTTCCGGATTCTGTTGAATTATTTGATTGAGTTTATCCCCAATTAACCGGTTAATTTATTTGCGTACCTTATTTGTGAACTCTAAATCTTCCTTGTCTTATTTGTCTACTCTGCCGAATGCTATATAAACCTCCATTCTGATTTTTCAAAACACACGAACACACACAGAAAGATACAGAAACACCTACACACACACACACAAACTCTTACTTTCACTCGCACACTCAGAACTGTAGTTCTTTCTGTTTACTGCACTGTCTAGCCGGCTGAAAGCCAAGGCTAGAATCTTGAATTCAACTTGCCTTCACCTTCTTGTTTACTACTTCTTAATTGGTATGCATCCACTTCTGTTATCATTCTATATGCTATGTAGTTAGACTTCAACATGCTTCTATCTGCATTATGTTTTCTGTTTATTGCTCTTAACCAGCATGACTTAATTCCTGTTAACTTTCCCTGTCCTATATGTTTGTATGGTTAGTATACTTTAGCATATTCCTGTTTGATTCATGACACTTGTTTACTTGTTTCTCAACTAGCATGCTTCAAATCCTGTCCTGTTTTATGTGTTGATAATTTACCTTAACATGTTCCTGATTAATTCATGATTTCTGTATACTTTTGTCAAGGATAATGGTGCTCTAAAATCCTGCTACCCTTTCTGTATGACTGTCTGATTAGTAACTTAACTTCAGCATGTTGTTCTCTGTTTAATACATGTCTATATGTTCACCTAGTAATAGTTAATGAACTAAGTCAATCGGAAACCTTGTTTGACTTAATTATGACTATGTTCTTTCTATGATTCCAGTGTTCCTGGTGATTGTTTAACTACTGGAATTCATGTTTGAATTCAGTCTGCAAATGTGGTTCTGTTTGTAGTTTTTAATCTTGTAATTTGTTTCTATTCACTTCTAAAAGTCCAAATTATTTTTCCTAAAACTATCTCCTACTTTTATATACTATTTTCAACTCCTACTCTTAGATCTCTAGGGTCCTGCCCCCCCAGTGTGAAGACTGCCTAGGA
Source organism: Nicotiana paniculata (assembly GCA_005239505.1). Classification (NCBI taxonomy): domain Eukaryota; kingdom Viridiplantae; phylum Streptophyta; class Magnoliopsida; order Solanales; family Solanaceae; genus Nicotiana; species Nicotiana paniculata. Next base: position 41,037 of record ML357392.1, on the reverse strand, counting down.
GTCCATGAGACTCCTCCGAACTCTGACACACTGGGGCTGGCCTTCCAAACTTGTTTGCAAAACTATTTCTTTGAAAACGTTCTGGTGTGAGCATTACGAGGGGTCCCTGAGGACCTTGGGAATTTTGATACACCAGAAGCCCATTTGGTGTATTATGAACTACTGGTGTACTCTAGATTTGATTGGAGGCCTGACTTCCAGGTTGACTTTGGGCCTGCCAAGGCTCCCTAGAGTATAGTAATTTTCATTATGTAATTCATTTGTATTGTTCTGTAATAATAATCTCTATAAAACAGATATGGGGTTATTAGTAGAAGCTGGGGAGGGTTTTTTATATATCTTTTATTATATTCGGGTAGAAATCATGCTTGTAGGCTGTTGTGGTGATTCCTTATGTGCATTGGAAACCATGCCTATAGGGTTTATCTCATTATCTTGAATTTTCACACTTTGAATCCTAGAAATACTGCTTCTAGGTCGTTTATCAATTCTGCATCAATAATCATGTTTTCAAAATCTCCATGTGTGTATTAGAAATCATGTTCCTAAGATCTTCCTTGTTGAACTTGCTTGGAAACTGGTTAATGCCTTACACGCTTAAATACCATGTCCATAAGATTCTGCCCGGTTATCACTTAGGCAATCTTGTAGGATAATTAAAATCTTGGGTTTAAAATTGAGATTTTCTTTTTGCTTGAAACGTGCCCAGATTCAGTAAGTGATAAAAATCAATAGGCAAACTGATAGATACTCTCAGCCTCGCTTTAATAAAACTTCTATATATTCTGTTTATGCTCATTTAGATATCCTACCTATAGGACCCTGAAATCATAAAAAATTGCCTTAATAGCGTGCATTTGTTTGTCTATTTGTAGAGGTAAACATGAGCCCCCTTAGTTGCTCCTTATGTGACAGTCCTACTTGATTTTTGTTTGTCGCTTAGTTTTCTCCTTTTAAGCAACATAGGTGAATCTAGAACCACCTTAAATAGAGTTCCTAAACACCTCCAAGGCCATAGGTAAGGGACAGGTAGTGCACACATAAGGTACGTACTAGATGCTATTAGAACGCTTAGGTAATAATTAAAAGGGAGGGTAATTGGGTAGTAAAGGAGATGATGACCTGTGCGCTAATACTACACGTAACACCTCTATTTGAGGAAGGTTACCGAGTATGTCACGACCCTAAATCCAACACAAGTCGTGATGGCACCCAACAACGGAGTCAGGCAAGCCAACAGTCGTTTATTAGTGAAATTATCCTCATTTGACATACCAACCCCACATATTCCCAAAGTTTTAAGCTTAGATCATTTAAGTAAAAGTGGAAACATTAACCAACTTAAGTAATTACAACCACAATGATCATGATCCAATATATACAATCCCAAAATAAAGAGTCTACTATGTGCGTGCTAGGAACTAGTGTCACAGGTCAACATGCGAACTAGTAGAATATACAAAAGATTATACAAATTGTACAGACAGAAATGAACAAAATATAACTCCATAGCACTGCTGAGAATCACCAAGGGAGGCAGCTCACCGTGGAGTCAGGTCCAGAATATACGTCAAGCTCCGGTCGGGTAACCAAAAGCACCAGCCTCAGAACCTGTACAATTAAGTACAGAAGTGCAACATGAGTACATAAATATATATGTACCCAGTGAGTATCCCGCCTAGCCTGGAAGAGGTAGTGAAGAGAGGTTGATTTGACACTCATTAAGGTGCAACGGTAATAATACAAAACAGGATATAACGAAATGCAATAGACATGTGAGATAGTAAGCAGCAGATACCTATCAAATACAGAAATCCAGAAAAAGTACTGAAAATAAGAAACAATGTACACTTTCCTTCTTCCCCCAAATATCTGTCAAGTCAATATCAATGAAAACAGTACAAAATAGCCAAGCGCACACAAGGGTAAGACAACCGGCAGGAGTCATAAGGAAATATATAGACACTGAATAGACGTAAATCATCCCCCGCTCACGAATCATACCTGCGACTCGGGTGCTGACACATTTATATACAATTCCCATAAATCTTCCCTCGATCGTGAATCATACCTGCGATTCGAGTGCTGACACACTTATACCGATTTATCATAAAGCTTCTCTCGATCGCGAATCATACATGCGATTTGAATGCTGACTCTCATACGTACATATATATACCGAAATATCAATAACTCAGTAGGGGATATACCTCTAATAGGGATTAGTCAACTGGGAGTTCAAATGCAACTTTCCACATTTCCATACCAATTCAAAAGTAATAGGCAGCTTAAAGAACACCCAAAGATACATATAAGGCACATAGAGACATGCTTGTGAGCCCTAAAACTACCCGACATAGCATGATAGTCGCTACGTACAGACTCTCGTCACTTTGTATGCACGTACTCCCCAAAACAATTACACACAACATATATAACACCTATGGGGACAATTCCCTCTTACAAGGTTAGAAAGGAGACTAACCTTGCGTCGAATCTACCCCTCGGACCAAGTATGCGCTCGAACTCCGAAATCTACACCCGAGGACTCACAACTAGCCAAATAATGTACAATGATATCAATTCATGCTCAAAGTAGGGAAATTATCCTATTTATTCAATAATTCAACATTCTTGAAGAATTCCCAAAATCCAACTCCGGGCCCGCATATTCAGTTTCCAAATTTTTTTGAAGGAATCGCTCTCCCGAAGCCTAAGGGTCGTTAATATACGATTTCCACTTGAATTTATAGCAATAAATGAGTAATTCACCAATTTCTCAAGAACCCTAAATTATTACCCAATTCTTGATTTTTCAATGATTTAGTAGTTGATTTAGCTAGAAGATCATGAATTAAACTAGTGTTGAGGTGGAATTAACTTACCTGGACTGTAGCTAGGTTGTGGTGTGCTCTTCCCAAGCTCACAAGACTCTAATGGTGGAGGAAAATGAATGAAGGGGGTGAAATCCCGAGTTTCAAAGAATATATACTGCCTGGCCTACAAGGATTCCGCACCTATGGCTCGGGGACCGCACCTGCATCTCGCGCCTGCAAGTTGGGGCTCGCACCTGCGGAACTGGACGGGAAGGGCTGGGTTCGCACCTGCGGAGGGATGGCCGCACTGGCGGTTCCGCTCATGCAGAATTTTGTCCGCACCTGCGAGAAAGGGGGACCTCACTTGGGGTCGCACCTGCAATGCTTGGGACCGCAAGAGCGGTCCCGCACCTGCGATCACACTAGATCAGGTGCAACAGTAGCTATTTCAGCTGGGTTTTGGCCTCGTGTGGTGTCCGGGAGGCACCTGGGCCCACCTGAGCCCCCGTCCAAATATACCAACAAGTCCCAAATCATAATACGGATGCGCTCGAGCCTTCGGAACACCCAAAACAACGCTAAAACTCAAAATCACACCTCAAAACCCCAAGAACCAAACTTAGGAACTTTAAGTTTTCTAGACTTCGCTAACAACATGCTGAACCGACCTATACTACTCGGAATGACACCAAATTTTTGCAAGCAAGTCATAAATGACATGACAGAACTATTCTCGGTCTCGGAATTCCGTTCGGACTTTGATAACACAAAAACACGTCCAAAACCACAATAGGAACTTAAGGAACTTCTTATTTCAATATTGGGCGCCGAAACGCTCCCGACTCATCAGAAACCCATTCCGAGCATACGCCCAGGTCCAAAATCATCAAACGAAGCTACCGGAATTGACGAAACTTGATTCCGAGGTTGTTTACCCAAAATGTTTACCGAAGTCAAACCTGGCCTTAAAGGCTAACCTTAAGGAACCAATTGTTCCTGTAGCACTCTAAACACCTTCGAATCCCGGACCACCAGTTCCCGCAAGTCATAAATCATAAATATCTGCTATGGGAAGTTTCATTTAGGGGAACGGGGTCCGATAACACAAAACGACCAGTCGGGTCGTTACATTCTCCACCTCTTAAACAAACGTTCATCCTCGAACGGGTCTAGAATCATACCTGACGTGCTGAATATGTGTGGATATTTGCTCCGCATGTCCTCCTTGGACTCCTAGGTTGCCTCCTCAACTGGATGGCCCTTCCACTGAACCTTTACGGCAGAAACTCTCTTGGACCTCAACTGGCGGTCATGTCTACCAATAATAACACTTGGCTCCTCTTCGTAGCCCAACCTCTCATCCAACTGAATAGTGCTGAAATCAACCACGTGAGAGAAGTCGGCGTGGCACCTCCGGAGCATGGATACATGAAAAAATAGATGAACTCCTGATAAACTGGGAGGCAAGTCCATCTCATAAGCAACCTCCCCAACTCGCCTCAACACCTCGAATGGACCTATAAACCTCGGGCTCAGCTTGCCCTTCTTCCCAATCCTCATAATACCCTTCATAGGCGAGACTTTTAACAGGACCCTATCTCCCTCCATAAATGATACCTCACGTGCCCTCTGGTTCGCGTAACTCTTCTATCTCGACTGTGCTGTACGGAGCCTCTCCTGAATCAACTTCACTTTCTCCAAGGCATCCCTCACCAGGTCGGTGCCATATAACTTAGCCTCGCCAGGCTCAAACCACCCGATAGGAGAACGATATCGCCGACCATACAAAGCCTCAAATGGTGCCATCTCAATGCTGGAATGATAACTATTATTTTAAGCAAACTCGGCCAAAGGCAAGAACTGGTCCCACTGACCTCCGAAGTCAATCACACATGCCCTGAGCATGTCCTCCAATATCTGAACTGTACGCTCCGACTGACCATCAGTATGAGGGTGTAATGCTGTGCTGAGGTCTATCTGGGTGCCCATCTCACTATGCAATGCTCTCCAGAAGTGCGAGATGAACTGAGGACCTCGATCTGATACAATGGACACCGGCACACCATGCAACCGGACTATGTCCCCAATGTAGATCTGGGCCAACCTCTCAGAAGTATATGTAGTAGCTACTGTAATGAAATGCGCCGATTTGGTCAATCTATCCACAATGACCCAAACCGCGTCCACCTTCCGTAAAGTCCGAGGCAATCCAACCACGAAGTCCATAGCGATGTGCTCCCATTTCCACTCAGGAATGGGCATCTGCTGAAGTAGGCCTCCTAGCCTCTGGTGCTCATACTTCACCTGCTGACAATTAAGACACCTAGTCACATACTCCACCATGTCCTTCTTCACCCGCCTCCACCAGAAATGCTGCTTCAAGTCACGATACATCTTCGTAGCACCAGGATGAATAGAATACTGAGAACTGTGTGCCTCCTCTAGAATCCTCTCCCTCAGGCCATCTACATTAGGAAAACATAAGTGGCCCTGAAGTCTCAGAACACCATCCTCTCCAATAGTATCCTCCTAGGCCCTACCCGAACCACTGTCTCCCGAAGCTCTGCTAAGAACGGATCATAGAACTGCCGGGCCTTAATCTCCCCCAATAACGAAGACTGAGCAACCACATGTGCTAAAACTCGACGAGGCTCTGAAAGGTCTAACCTCACTAGGCGATTGGCCAAGGACTGAATCTCCAAGTCTAGATGTCTCTTCTCTGCTGCAATATAATCCAAGCTACCCCTACTCCCCGCCTTCCTGCTCAAAGCATCTGCTACCACATTTGCCTTGCCCGGGTGGTAAAGAATGGTGATATCATAATCTTTCAACAACTCAAGCCATCTGCGCTGCCTCAAATTAAGATCCTTCTGCTTGAACAAGTGCTGCAAGCTACAGTGGTCTGTATAAACCTCACAGGACACTCCATACAAGTAGTGCCTCCAAATCTTAAGAGCGTGAACAATCACCGCCAACTCCCAATCGTGCACAGGGTAATTCTTCTCATGAACCTTCAGCTGGTGTGAAGCATAAGCAATAACTCTCCCCTCCTGCATCAATACACACCCCAAGCCCACGCGTGAAGCATCGAAATATACTGTGTACATCCCAGAACCGGAAGGAAATACTAGAACTGGTGCTGAGGTCAATGCTGTCTTGAGCTTATGAAAGCTCGCCTCATACTCATCAGACCATCGAAACGAGGCATTCTTCTGAGTCAATCTAGTCAATGGAGCTGCAATAGAAGAGAAACCCTTCACAAATCGGCGATAATAGCCTGCTAGGCCCAAAAATCTCCTGATCTCTATAGCTATAGTAGGACGCGACCAACTCTGAACTGCCTTGATCTTCTGAGGATCAACCTTGATACCCTCTCCGGATACCACATGCCCCAAAAATGCCACGGAATCCAACCAAAACTCACACTTGGAGAACTTAGCATATAACTTCTGTTCTCGCAAAGTCTGGAGCACAACTCTCAAATGCTGCTCGTGCTCCCCAGGCTACGTGAGTAAATCAAAATGTCAACAATGAAGAAAATGACAAAGGAATCAATATACGACTTGAACACCCTATTCATCAAGTCCATGAATGCTGGGGCATTAGCCTGGCCAAAGAACATCACTAGGAACTCGTAATGGCCATATCTCGTACGAAAAGTAGTCTTCGGAACATCTGAAGCCCGAATCCTCAACTGATGATACCCCGATCGCAAATCAATCTTAGAAAACACACGAGCACCCTGCAACTGGTCAAATAAATTATCTATGCACGACAAGGGATACTTGTTCTTAATGGTAACCTTATTCAATTGGTGGTAATCAATACACATCCGTATAGACCCATCCTTCTTATTCACAAATAGAACTGCAGCACCCCATGGCGATACACTCGACCTGATAAACCCCTTAGCTAACAACTCCTCAAGTTTCTCCTTCAACTCCTTCAACTCTTTCGGAGCCATACGGTACAGAGGAATAGATATAGGCTGGGTATATGGAGTTAACTCAATGCATAAATCAATATCTCGATCTGGAGGCATGCCTGGGAGGTCTGAAGGAAATACATCAGCAAATTCACGGACAACTGGCACTGAATTGATAGTCGGGGACTCGGCGATGGTGTCCCGCACATAAGCAAGGTAGGCCAGACAACCCTTCTCGACCATATGTCGAGCCTTCATGAATGAAATAACCCGGCTGGCTGCACTAACTAAAGAACCACTCCACTCTAGCCTAGGCGACTCGGGCATGGCTAAAGTAACAGTCTTGGCAGGGCAATCAAGCACGACATGATAAGGAGATAGCCAATCCATGCCTAGAATAACCTCAAAATCAACCATGTCGAGCAATAAAAGGTAAGCTCTGGTCTCGAACCCACAGAAGGTGATTACACAAGACCGATACACCCGGTATACCACCACAGAATCACCTACAGGAGTGGACACATATATAGGAAATCCCAAGGACTCACAAGAAACATCCAGAAAAGGAGCAAATAGGGCTGAAACATATGAATAAGTGGATCCTGGATCAAACAATACTGAAGCCTCTCTACCAAATATTGAGATAATACCTCTAATCACGGCGTCTGAGGCCACTGCATATGATCTGGTCGGAATAGCATAGAACCTAGCTGGAGCACCTGAAGACTGAGCCCCACCGGAGTGAACAGGAGCTGCCTGACCTCCCCCAGACTGGCCTTCACCTCTAGGACGACCCCTGCCGACCTGTCCTCCACCTCTATGTGGCTGGGCTGCTGGTGCTGAACACATAGGCTGATAACCCTGCTGCACTCTCTTGCCCCAAAACCTGGGACAAGACCTCCTCACATGGCCTAGATCCCCGCACTCGTAACATCTCATAGGTGACATATCTTGCTGTCCCAAAGAAGAAGAATCCTGAATGGTCGGAGAGCGATGTGAACTCTCAGGCATAGCACTGAAATAGGAACTGGAGGATCTCTGGCGACTGGAGTAACCACTAGGAGAACTCTGAATAGCTGGAGAACGGTAGGAGCACTCTGGCATGGCACTGAACTGGGCCCTAACTGGAACACCTCGTGGAGGTGGTGGAGGTGCTGAATAAGAAGGCCTGCTGGGCTGACCACCCCCAAAGTGACCTCTGCTCCTAGCTGGGGAATCCTTGAAACCTCCTGAGAACCTAGCCCTTTTATCCTGCTGACCCTGCTCCTCGACTGATATCCCTCGATCCTGCAAGCAATCTCCACTACGAGCTGATAAAGAATACCCATCCCCACCTCTCGAGCTATGGTGGATCTAATACCTGGATGCAACACTACTACAAATCTCCGCACTCTTTCAGCATCGGTGGGTAATATCATTAGTGCATTGCGTGACAACTCTAAAAATCTGGCCTCATACTCTGTCACAGACATCTTCCCCTGCTCTAACCGCTGAAACTGACCCAACAGCTCTTCCCTCTTAGAGGGTGGAATATATCTGTCCAAGAACATCTGTGTGAACTGCTCCCAAGTGACAGTAGGAGAATCTGCTGGCCTGCTGAGAATATAAGACTGCCACCACCTGCGAGCTCTGCCTTCTAAGTGGAATGTGGTGAAATCCACTCCATGGGATGCTAGGATCCCCATATTGTGCAGTCTATCCCTGCACTTATCAATGAAGTCCTGGGCATCCTCACCTCGCTCACCCCCGAAGACTGGAGGATGCAATCGAGTCCATCTGTCTAACATCTTTTGCTGATTTCCATCCGCAGCTGGTCTGGGCTCTGATGCTGCTACAACAGGCTGGACCCCACCCACGGGCAGTGTACCCAGAGTGTGATATAATGCTACTGTCGGTCCTGCGGCCTGGGAAGTAGGGGTCTGGGCCCCCCTCTCGCCTGAGAAGTGGCAGGATCTACTAGAAATAAACTAGCTTGGGACATAGTGTCTATAAATCTCATCATACGGCCCATGACTGCCTGGAAGCCTGGCGCTGTCATAAAGTCTACTGGTGCAGGATCTGCTGGAGGCACCTCATCCTTCTCCTCTATTATAGGGTCCTCTAGTGGCAGGGCCGGAATAGTTCTCGGACGCCCTCGTCCCCTACTATGGGCCGGTGCCCTCCCTCGACCTCTGCCAGCGGGGATAGCGGCTCTTTCCAAGTTTGGAACATCAGATGCACGTGTCCTCACCATCTGTGAGAGAATAGAAGAATGAATTTAATAAATCATCGACTGCACGATAGAATAAGAACAAAGAGAGGTTTCCTAACACCTTATAGGCTCCTGAAGTTAAGTACAAACGTCTCCGTACCTATCCGCAAGACTCTACTGGGTTTGCCCGTGACTCGTGAGACTTATGTGAACCTAGTGCTCTGATACCATGTTGTCACGACCCAAAATCCAACACAGGTCGTGGTGGCGCCCAACACTGGAGTCAGGCAAGCCAACAGTCATTTACTAGTGAGATTATCCTCAATTGACATACCAACCCCAAATATTCCCAAAGTTTTAAGTTTAGATCATTTAAATAAAAGCGGAAACATTAACCGTAATTACACCCACAATGATCATGATCCAATATATACAGTCCCAAAATAAAGAGTCTACTATGTGCGTGCCAGGAACTAGTGTCACAAGTCAGCAGGCGAACTAGTAGAATATACAAAAGATTATACAAACTGTACTGCTGTTTGAGAGAAGTAGACAGAAATGAACAAAATATAACTCCATAGCACTGCTGAGAATCGCCAAGGGAGGCAGCTCACCGTGGAGTCAGGTCCAAAATATACGTCAAGTTCCGGTCGGGTAACCAGAAGCACCAGCCTTAGAACCTGTACAATTAAGTACAAAAGTGCAGCATGAGTACATAAATATATATGTACCCAGTGAGTATCCCGCCTAAACTCGAAGAGGTAGTGACGAGAGGTCAACTTGACACTCACTAAGGTACAAAGGTAATAATACAAAACAAGATATAACGAAATGCAGTAGACATGTGAGACAATAAGCAGCAGATACCTATTCAAATACAGAAATACAGGAAAACTACTGAAAATAAACAACAATGTACACTTTCCTTCTTCCCCCAAATATCAGTCAAGTCAATACCAACGAAAACAGTACCAAATAGCCAAGCGCACACAAGGGTAAGACAACCGGCCGGAGTCATAAGGAAATATCTAGACATTGAATAGACGTAAAGCTTCCCCCGCTCGCGAATCATACCTGCGACTCGGGTGCTGACACATTTATATAAAATTCCCATAAAGCTTCCCTCAATCGCGAATCATACCTGGAATTTGAGTGATGATGCACTTATAATGATTTATCATAAATCTTCCCTCGATCACGAATCATACCTGCAATTCGAGTGCTGACTCTCATACATAAATATATATACCAAAATATCAATAACTCAGTAGGGGGCTATACCTGTAATAGGGATTAATCAACTGGGAGTTCAAATGCAACTTTCCACATTTCCATATCAATTCAAAAGTAATAGGAAGCTTAAAGAACACCCAAAGATACATATAAGGCACATAGATACATGCTTGTGGGCCCTAAAACTACCCGACATAGCATGATAGTCGCTACGTACGGACTCTCGTCACTTTGTACGCACGTAGCCCCCAAAACAATTACACACAAAATATATAACACCTATGGGGACAATTCCCTCTTACAAGGTTAGAAAGGAGACTCACCTTGCTTCGAATCTACCCCTCGGACCAAGGATGCGCCCGAACTCCGAACTCTACACCCGAAGACTCGCAACTTGCCAAATATGGTACAATGATATCAATGCATGCTAAAAGTAGGGTAATTATCCTATTTATTCAATAATTCAACATTCTTGAAGAATTCCCAAAATCCAACCCTGGGGCCGCATGTTCAATTTCCGAAAATTCTCGAAGGAATCGCTCAACCCGAAGCTTAAGTGTCGTTAATATATGATTTCCATTTGAATTTATAGGAATAAACGGGTAATTCACCAATTTATCAAGAACCCTAAATTACTACCCAATTCTTGATTTTTCAATGATTTAGTATTTGATTTAGCTAGAAGATCATGAATTAAAATAGTGTTGAGGTGGAATTAACTTACCTTGACAGTAGCTAGGTTGTGATGTGCTCTTTCCAAGCTCACAAGACTCTAATGGTGGAAGAAAATGAATGAAGGGGGTGAAATCTCGAGTTTCAAAGAATATATACTGCTTGGCCCACAGGGATTCCGCACCTGCGGCTCGGGGACCGCACCTGCGGCCTCGCGCCTGCGAGGTGAGGCTCGCACCTGCGGAACTAGACGGGAAGGGCTGGGTTCGCACCTGCTGAGGGATGGCCGCACCAGCGGTTCCGCTCCTGCGGACTTTTGTCCGCACTTGCTAGAAAGGGGGACCTCACCTGGGGTCGCACCTGCGATGCTTGGGGACCGCAAGAGCGGTCCCGCACCTGTAACTAGGCAAGCGCACTTGCGGTCACACCAGATCAGGTGCACCAGTAGCTATTTCAGCTGTTTTTTGGCCTCGTATGGTGTTCGGGAGGCACCTGGGCCAACCCGAGCCCCGTCCAAATATACCAATAAGTCCCAAATCATAATACGGACTCGCTCGAGCCTTCGGAACACCCAAAACAACGCTAAAACTCAAAATCACACCTCAAAACCCCAAGAAGCAAACTTACGAACTTTAATTTTTCTAGAGTTCGCTAATAACGCGCCGAACCGACCTATACTACTTGGAATGACACCAAATTTTTGCAGGAAAGTCGTAAATGACATGACGGAACTATTCACGGTCTTGGAATTCCGTTCGGGCCTCGATAATACAAAAACACGTCCAAAACCACAATAGGAACTTACGAAACTTCTTATTTCAATATTGGGCGCCGAAACACTCTGGGTAATCAGAAACCCATTCTGAGCATACGCCCAGGTCCAAAATCATCACACAAAGCTACCGAAATCGACGAAACTCGATTCTGAGGTCGTTTACCCAAAATATTGACCGAAGTAAAACCTGGCCTTAAAGGCCAACCTTAAGGAACCAATTGTTCCTGTAGCACTCTAAACACCTCTGAATCCCGGACCACCAGTTCCCGCAAGTCATATATCATAAAAAGACGCTATGGGAAGTTTCATTTAGGGGAAGGGGTCTGATAACGCAAAACAACCGGTCGGGTCATTACAGAGTATTGCACAGAAGTGATCCTATAGGCTAATAAACCTAGGACCCCTTTAATTTTCGTTTTAAAGTAATCTCTATTTGCTTTTAAACTTATATATTTTTCTTTAAATACTAATTCGCTCAAACTGAGTTTTGCCAGGACCTACCGTGGTGGACCTCTAGGGGTGCCTAACACCTTCCCCTCAATATAATTTCGAGCCCTTAACCAATCTCTGGTGATGTAGACTGGTTTATGAGTTATTTGATTTAGGTGCCCTAACACACCTTAATCCGTTAGATGGCGACTCTTCAAATTCCATACCCCGTACGAAAAGGAAGGGAGTTGTCCCAAAATTTCGAAACCCGGACTCTGCGAGGAAAAAGGGGGTGTGAAAGTAGGTATTGTTCGGGATGGGTCGAACTTAACCTTTCATTAAATTGTGGGAAGAGGGCCGATAATTATTGTTCAAACTGGGTTCAACCTGACCTTTTATTAAGGCGTGGCTGAGGGCCGGTAGGTGTTGGTTGAGCTGGGTCGAACTTAATCTTTCATTAAATTGTGGGTCGAGGGCCGATAAGTATTGTTCGAACTAGGTCAAACTTGACCTTTTATTAAGGAATGTATGAGGGCTGGTAGGTATTGTTCGAGCTGGGTCAAACTTAACCTTTTATTAAATTGTGGCCGAGGGCCGATAAGTGTTGTTCGAACTTGGTCGAACTTGACATTTTATTAAGGCGCGTCCAAGGGCTGGTAGGTGTTGTTCAAGCTGGGTCGAAGTTAACCTTTCATTAAATTGTGGGCCGAGGGCCGATAATTATTGTTCGACCATTATTATGTACGCCATATCTCTTCGATCGTCGATTTAATCAAGCTTTCAACTTTTGCCCTCATTATTTCTAGTGCGTCTTTCATGGGAATACTTTAGGTTGGGTTTTCCGACTTCGACTAGTATGAATGCTTCGGTACCATAGACCAGCTAGTAGGGAGTCTCTCTTTTTCTAGTCTTCTGGGTGGTTCTATATGCCCATAATACTTCTGGGAGTATTTCTAGCCACAATCCCTTAGCGTCTTCGAGCTTTTTCTTCATGATGTGTAATATGGACTTGCTGGGGATTCTGCCTGCCCATTACCTGCTGGGTGATACGGGGTTGAAATTATTCTCTTAATATGCCATTTATCAAATAATTCAATGATTTTCTTTCCCGTAAATTGGGGTCCGTTGTCGCAACTGATTTCTCTGCGTAAGCCAAATCGACAGATGGTGTTTTTCTATGTGAAGGCGAGTACCTCTTGTTCGCGCATTTGGGAGAATGCTCCTTTTTCCACCCATTTTGAGAAATAGATAGTTAAAACTAAAATAAATTGTACATTACCTCACCCTGCTAGGAGGGTGCCCACGATGTCCATTCCCCACTTGATGAACGACCATGGAGAGGTAAGTAAGTGGAGGTGCTTGCCTGCTTTGTTAATTATTGGGTCTTATTTCTGACATTGTTTGCATTTTTTCACAAATTCCGAGGCATCTGTTTTCATGGTGGGACAGTAGTATCCTGCCTGTTTGAGACACCTAACTAGTGCTTGATCGCTGGAATGACTGTCGCAATGGACTTTATGGACTTCTTCGAGGACGTGCTGGGTTTGGTTTGGGCCCAAACATTTCTCTAGAGGGCCGCCGTATGTCCTCTTGTATAGGTCGTTATGGAGGAGGTTGTATATGGCTGCTTTCGTTCTTAGTTTTTTGGCTTCTTTTTTGTTTGTCAGGAGTGAGCCATCCTACAAGTAGAAGATAATACGGCTGCACCAATCCCAAGTTAAACTTACAGATCTTACCTCAATATGGTCTAGCAATGAGTTGAGGAGGTGCATTACACTTTTATCCCCGGTCGTGATGTTTTTGGTGGTTGCGGCCAATTTGGCGAGGCCATCAACTTTAATATTCTGTGCATGTGGGATCTGGCCGAGTTGGCATTTGTCAAACTTGGGCAGCAGCTTGCAGATCTCAGTCTGATATTTTTGCAACCTTTGTTCTTTGATTTGAAAGTCCATATGACTTGGTTGTCTACGACTAGGAATCACACCATAGCTTTACCGCTTCGCCCCATACTTGAGTGCTAGTCTCAATCCTGCAGTTACGGCCTCATACTCGGCCTCGTTGTTAATCATATCTAGGCATCTTATGGACTAGTGAATTACGTCACCCGTAGGGACCTCGAGTACGAGTCCCAGTCCTGATCCGGAAGCATTGGATGTGCCGACAATGTATAAGACCCAGAGATCTTGTGTTTGTAGAGAAACTTGGACGTCTTCCTTCTTGACCTCATGCATTATCTTTGCGCTGAAGTCTCCGGCGAAGTAGGCGAGCACTTACGACTTTATTTCTATGTGCGGTTGATATATGATATTGTTCTTGCTTAGCTCGATGGCCCACTTGGCCAGCCTCCCCGATAATTGGGTTTATTGTAAAATGCTTCTAAGAGGAAAGGTGGTAAAGACCGAGATAGGGTGGAACTGGAAATAGGGTCTAAGCTTTCGTGAAGTTATGACTAGTGCCAGGGCCAGTTTCTCGAGGTGTGGGTACCTCATTTCGGTGTCGACGAGCATTTTTCTAGTGTAATAAATGGGAGATTATGTACCTTTACTTTATTGGCTCAGGATTGCACTGACTGCCACTTTGGAGATGGCCTGGTAGGCGAGGAGGGTGTTCCCCAGGTTCGGGATTTGATAGTAGAGGTGGTGATGACAGGTACACCTTTAGCTCTCATAGAGCTTGTTCGCACTCGGGCGTCCACTCAAGGTTGTTATTCTTTTTGAGTACGCCAAAAAAATTGTTGACATCTGTCGGACGACCGCGAGATAAATCTTGATAGAGCGGCAATTCGATCAATCAACCTTTGGAATTGCTTCTTGGTAGCCAGTTTCTCTGGTATCCCTTCGATAGCTTTGATTTGGTCTGGGTTGACCTTGATCCCCCATTGTGACACTAAGAAGCCCAAGAACTTCCTCTAGGCTACGCCAAATGCTCATTTCTCTAGGTTTAGTTTCATTTCGTACCATCTCAGTATGTCAAAATCTTCCTTCAAATGGTAGATATGTTCCTCCGCCTTTATGGATTTAACCAACATGTCGTTGATATGTACCTCCATGGTCTTGTCAAGCTGATCTTTGAAACTTTTTGTGCCCAATATTTGATAGATTGCTCCTGCGTTCTTCAGCACGAATGGGGATGCCCGGCATATCTGCATGGCTGAAGGCAAACAAATATGCATTAGTTATTAAAAGTTGACTAATTTTACCTGGTTCTCGAAGTTGGTAGCCGATGTAGGACTTTTTGCTGGAGTTGTTGGGGTCTAATTTAACAGGATCGAGGTCCTCTATAGTTGAGACCGCGGCTTCAACCATTTCAGGATCCATGATGACGTCCCTGATCTCCTCTTGCGCCGACCTCGACCCTGTTGATTGCTATGCCTATTTTTCCTTATCTTTCTTCTATTGGATTATCGTGTTGTCTAAGGCGATGCGGTAGCATTCCAAGTTGATTACTTGGTATAAGCTGGAGGGGACGACTCTCATGGGATGTATCCATGGTCGTCCTACTATGGAATTATATATGGTGGCCTGGTCCATGATGTTGAACATTATGTCCATAGTTATGTTACCGGCCAAGACGTGAAGTGTAATTTCACTCGAAGTCCGTTCAATTGCATTATTAAAGCCGGTTAATGTAATACAATGCAACACTATCTTGTCCTCGAGTCTCATCTGGGTGAGGACTTGGGGATGGATAACACATGCTCCACTCCCATTGTCTACCATGATATGTTTGACATTGGTATCTAAAATTCATAAAGTAATGAAGAGAACATCATTGTGAGGGAAAGTCAAATAGTCGGCATCTGACTCGTCGAATATGATACTTTCTTCGAGTTCGTCATACCGTTCGTGGGTGATAGATCTTTTGAGATTGTGAGTGGCAGTGAATTTAACATTGTTGATGGAGGCACTGTCGCTACCACCGATGATCTTGTTGATGGTGCGAGCTGGTGGCGGTGGCTTTAGCGGGCCTTGGCGTTCACGACCTCTGGCGAAGTTGTTTCTCCCCTTGTTGCTCACCAGCTCTTTGAGGTGTCCCTGCTGCAACATGTTCACAACCTCTTACCTAAGGGCGATGAAATCTTCTGTCTTGTGTTCACGTTCCTGGTGGAATTCACAGAAGGCGTCAGATTTTCTGGTGCTCGGGTCAGACCTCATATTTGGCGGTACTTCACCTTCATTCCGATTTTTTCCAAGGCATACACTATTTTTGTAGGTGACAAACAAAAGTTTTGAGCAGATAATAAGGGGAGCATACCTCTCTCGTTCCGATGTATCCCTATTCTCAGCCTAGATTGGCCTTCATCATAGAGGAAAGGTGGGGGGGGGGGGGGGGAA